>WYDI02009856.1:0-18410 GCA_009867235.2 Psittacus erithacus
CTGGACTTCAAGAGAACAGACTTTGGCCTCTTCAGGAACCTGCTTAGTAAGGTTCCATGGGATATAGCCCTAGAGGATGGGGGGGGTGGGCCAAGACTGTTGGTTGTTATTCAAGGATCACCTACTACAAGCTCAGGAGTGTGTTGCATCCCAACTAGAAGGAAGTGCAGCAGGAGGGCTAGGAGCCCTCTTTGGAAGGGTAAGGAGCTCCTGAGGAAACTTCAAAGGAAAAAAGAGGTTTATAAAGGGTGGAAGCAAGGACAGGTGGCCTGGGAAGAATACAGGGATGTTGTCCAGGAAGCTACAGACCAGGTTAGAAAAGCTAAGGTCCAGTCAGAATTTAGCTTGGCTAGGGATGTGAAAGATAACAGGAAGGGATTCTATAGGTAGACTGCAAATAAAAGACAGACTAGGGACAATGTGGACCCTCTCCAGAAGCAATCAGGAGAACTGGCTACCTTGGATTTGGAGAAGGCTGAGGTTCTTAATGACTTCTTTGCCTCAGTCTTCACTGGTAAATGCTCTGACCACACCACCCAAGACTTGGAAGGCAGACGCAGGGACTGTGAGAATGAAGACCTTGGTCCCACTGTAGGAAAGGATCTGGTTCAAGACCGTCTGAAGAACCTGAACATACACAAGTCCATGGATGCTGATGAAATCCATCCGCAGGTCCTGAAGGAGCTGGCGAATGAAATTGCTAAGCCACTGTCCATCATGTTTGAAAAATCATGGCTCTCATGTGAAGTTCATGATCCCAAGAGTGAAATTAAGACACAAATGGGGTCAAGTACTGTAATCGGACAGTTTATTACAAATTGCAAAAAGACAGTTATTATAAAAAAGAGAAATTATTGTAATAAAGGGGATAGCAATAGGGCAGATTGGAAAAAAGGTGGAAAATGAAGCAAGAATTCAGTGTGCAGAGAGAGAGAGAGACAGTCACCACTGTGGATCCAGCAGTGTTCCGGGGATCTGTTGTCGTTGGTGGTGGGAATTTTTCAGGGTTCGTAGCCAGTATCGGAGCAGAGTGTTCCCCAAGAGCCCATCAGAGGTGGGTTTCCTCATGGAGGCATCCCTCTGGGGTCCCTTTGAAGGTATCCCGTGGGGTGTCTCATGGAGTTGCCTTTGTGTCTATGTCTTATGGAGGGTGTTCCTCAGGGTCTGTAGTAGTCATCACCAGTCATGAGGAGAGTGCCCTCACAGAGGTGTCCTTCTGGAGTCATCCTCATGGCAATGGCCCCCTGGTGATGTGCCTTGGTGTACCTTTTCCCACTTTTATAATGAACTGGGGGGAGTACTTCTGTTCTTCATGTCACATATTCCACGTTCCTGGTGCACCAGTTTCCCTGGTTTTGCAGCCAGCTCTTTAACTGCACGCGTCTGCACACACGTGTTTGCTGGAATTCTTGGGAAAATGAGTATCAATTCCTCGCACTAACCCTCGAGGTAATGGATGGAAGAGTCAGCTCTTTCCTATTCATTCCTCAGGCAATGGATGGTGGTGTCCCAGTTCAGCTCCTCACACGCTTCTCCCAGGCTATAGATATTGGAGTCTTAACTCCTCCCTCTCATCTCTGAGACAAAGCTTCTCAGACCAGTCTTTGAGACAATGGACGGTGGAATCTGATTCTAGATCAGTCTCTCACACCTCAGCACTGGCAGTGCTTTCTCTTCACCATTCACATTTCCAGCTGGAGAGGAGCAGGAATCTGAAATCAAAGCCAGGACTGTTGACTTTTTAGGAAGGAGTTTGCCTTTTCTCTTCTTCTGAGCAAGAGGGTTCTCAGCTGAGTGAGTTGTAGCTAAATTTGCAGACCCAGGGGTTTTGATCCAGGGCTTTGAAGAGCAATATTTTTTCCATAAAGTAGGTGGAGGAATGCTGCAAGCTTAGTATGTGGAACAGTTCTCTGTCAGCACTAAAGCAGGCATAGTCATTTGAAAATGAAGTCTGATTTAAACAGTTGTATGTCTATGTAGACAAAATAATTCCATGCAAAGACAAGGGCAATTCTGGGCAAATAAAATTTCAGGTGCCTGACATGCTACATCAAACTCTGCTGCAATATCTAGATGCTCCTGTGAGCTACTGTGAGACTGAAAGGTCTGTAATAAAGAGCCTGAGTACTCATATTTAGGCTAACACTAACCAACGTTCAGAGAAGAGTAGTTTTCTGAGGAAGTTGTCTAGGACCTTCATAGTGATAAAGGCAAAATAAAAAAATAAAATAAATAAAAAACCACAACCACAACCAAAACAAAAAACCAGGAGATCAAATACATGCGTTTTCATTTGTAAAGGTGGTAAAATGCTGTGTAAGATCCTTTTTGTACTTCACAGTTGCACTTGTAGACCAGTGGAAATATTTATACCCAATGAAAGTCACAGTATGTGTGTGTGTGTGTGGAATTTCTTTCCTATTTTTAAAGGTAACTGCTCAGAATATTTGAACATGATTTTGTGTCTCTTCCTGTTGTCCTCAGGGGAATAAAAGGAGAGTGCCCAGCCAGCTCATCCTGCCCCCATACTGCTGAGTCTGCAATAAAAACCTTTTGGAATCAGGGGATGAGAAGAACTACATTCTGTTGGAGTTATCACAAGTTCTGAATGGCCTTGATAAACAGCACAAAGACTTCCCTTTTGACATGCAAGTATTGTCCTTGTTATAAGGTCTTTGAACACAGGACCACCAAGCCCTGATTTTGATTGCGTGTTTCCAGCTGTTAACTTTAGAGATACTAATGAAGGATAACATTTGAAGAACTTCTGCAGGCATGCAATTTGTTTCTCTCTCAGGCAGTATGTCAGTAAATATTTTGAATTTTTAAATCCTTCATTTAAAAACTCTCAAAAACTAGAAAGAGATAATATTTAGTTTAATAAAAAGCAAGTCATATAGCTTTGGAATATTTACTTTTCCGAAACAGCCTCTTGACTTCTAGCTTTTTTAGTTTTGCTTTCAATGTGATCTTTTAGGTTTCAGCAACTATTATGTATTTATTATACAGTAGTGCCTGAGAGCCTCAATCACTCTTTTGTGTAGGAGTGAACCTCATACCTACAGTTGTGTGAGAACTACTGAAAAACATCCTAAAGACATTGTGCTCTGAAAAGACAAGGTAGCAAGGTAAAAAAAAAAAAAAAAAAAAAAAGAAAAAAAAAAAGGACAAAAGAAAAAATAAAGAAAAAACCCATCCCTTCAGTGTGTACTGGGGAACCGGAGGACAGGTTGATGAAGTGAATTGCTCCAGTTCAAATGAGAAGCTTGTGGGAGAATTTGGATTTTGCGAGTCCCAGGCGAGCAGCTTAACCACGGATCTGTGTTTTCTCTGACTATAGATACCACACAGACATGTCCAACCTGTGAATCTTGAACCTTTGTGGCTGTTCAGGTGCAAGTCCTATGCTGGGGTTATACCATACCACTAGTAGTGGGACTGTTCTGATTCAGGTCTTATGAATATTTTAAAATCCTAGCCGTAGAATGAAGTGTGCTTATAGGAACAACTAGGCTGCCAAGTTGGCATTGCTTGAACTCCAGGGCAGATATCCTGTCAGGGCAGTGCCTTTTTGCAGAGCCTATTTCGTGCCTGTGGACCATCCTGGTCCTTACTTGCCCAATCCAGAGCCTCTCAGACCTCTGTGGAATTGGTACGTAAGTCATAGGGCTAGAAGTATGTACACACCTGCAGTAAACCGGATTAAATATCCAGTTAAATATTTAATTATCTATTAAAGAAAAAACAGCTTATGCATCATTGCATATATTCTCTTTAAACACTCCAGAGAATTGCTGTAGTCTCCACCACAGTTTCTTATTTCTTTGTAGGTCCATATCCTGGACATTTCCCAATAATTTGCTTTCACAATGCAATGCTCTTGGCTCCTCGGTTATTTTGTTGTGCCTTTATTTCAGCTTATGGGAAAGCTTTTTCCCTCTTCCTCCTTAATATGACTTTTCTACTAGTAGCTTGTTATTAATTTCATGACAGTTTAACTACTGTACCATGTTAATGAACATGAATGTTTAACCATGAAGTCCTTCAGTCTGCAACTATCAGTGCTCTTCTCATCCAGCAGCCACAACTTAAATTACTAGTGCCCACCTGGAAGGGAGCAGCAAAGACAGCTCTTATGTTATCCCTGCCTTCAGTGATGGGGATATGCAAGGCTGCAGATTTGCCTGGTAGCATAACATCTTGGCCTATGCACCCACCAGTCTGCCCAAAGTGAATCTGGACATTTGCACATGGGTATATGTTGATAAATTGTGATGGGAGATAGATGAGGATTATTGGTTTTCACTTTTTTGCTTTCTTTTCCAACCAGTTTCTGCTCTTCTGGTTGCACTGGTGAGATGCTCCAACTGGCCTGATGACAAAAGTGAGAAGTTGCATGAAACAGCTATCTGCTCCAAGCTTCCTGTCCCTGAATGGACTATTATGGGAAACTTACTTATATCACAAGAGAGGATTGTTCTAAGATCCCATCTGTATAGTTTAGACTGAGCCCTGATTTAAAATTAGCTCTTAGAACAAGTCCAAAAATAGATAAAATGTATTTATTCATATTTTAACTTAAATTAGCATGCCAAAACCAACTTTGTTGAACAAAGCATAGCAAAAACTGTATTTCGTTTGCTCCTAGTACAGTTATCCTATCTTTGTGAAACTGATTTCTGGTTTACAAAAACAAAACTAAACAAAAAAATCCCCAAACTCACAAAAGCAATATCAACACAGTTGTCCCAACGCAATACTTTCAAAGCAAGTAATCAATTAAAAAGTAGTGTCAAAGACAGAATGCTGCCAAAACCTTTGTTACTTTTGCGTTTAATAATAATTCAGGTTAGAAAGAAAATAGGTTTATCTTGCTTAATTTACATGAAACCATTTTCTGGTGAATCTTTTCCTTGGGTTTTTTGAGGGGCAAGGTGGGTGGTGGGTGTTTGGTGGGTTTTGGTTTGTTTTTTTTCCAAGTTTTGGTAATTAAGCTTTCTGGAGAGAAAACTCAATTTCTTCAGTCTGAAAAATATTCTGGCCCTATCAAAGTAAGCGGTGAATCTCACTGATTCTGTAGAATGGAGATTCCAGCTGCAAATTTCTTCCAATCTCACTGGAGGGAGTAGGTGTCGAATAGAGCGGAAAGATAGATAAAGAGAAAGACAGATCTTGTGCTATGTGGTTTACTGGGTTGAGTCAGTCAGATGTCACCTTAATAAGAAGAAAATACCATCTGTGGTTTCAAGGTGTTTTGCTTTTTTATTTGTTTCTTAAGCAGGAGAAGCCTAAAACAGTTCTGAAAGCTATCTGAAAATGTTGGAGAAGAGTGTGTGGGTGGGCGAGCGAGTGAGTGAGTGAGTGATGGTATGGTTTCTGTTACAGACACATTTCAGGTCCATGTTTTAGCACATACCCAAATCTAAGCCAATTGATACCTTTAGCATTACTCTAGTGTTTGAGCAGCTTGCTGCTTGTGAACTATAGTAGTCTGTGTATTGCAGTCATTTCAATGAAGCTGAATTTTATGCTCCTTTGAGCTCATAAAATCAGTTCCCATGAAACATGAAAAAGCAGAGCACATTTGAACACTGAGATAAAAAAATTACTTTTAAAGAATTTAGAGACATTTAAAATTCATGTCAGGCTTGATGGAATACATAAAACATACCAAACCAAACAGTAACCCTACCACCAAACTTGTCTGTTTTAAGCAAAGCATCTATTTTTGATATATACTATACTATTGAGTGACCTAAGAGGTAAGGTTTTCTTCTAAGTTCTGCTACTTTCTGCTATTCCAGTATGAAGATATGGATGTTCAATATGCATTTGTTTTCAGATGTGAAAATTTTTCCCTTCAGAATTACAGAGGGAGCAAAGGCAGCTTTGCCCCTCCATGCAGCCACTGTATGCTCTGCAGCCTGTGTGCTGCAGTGGGGAAGAGCAGTGCCACCCCACTCTCACACACATTATCACAGTGCCCCCACATGACCCTGGTTTTAGCAGGGTAAAAAACTCTGCTACTTTCTGTAAATGCAGCTCACTGAGTGTAGAGAGGAATTTGGCCAGCCATGGTTGTACAGCAGACGCAAATAGCTCCCATGTTTTCCTGCGACAAACTTGTTCTCTGCATTTTTGGACTGGATTCCACCCCAACAGACCCATGTTGGCTTTAAAAAGCCGTGAGATGCAAAGTAACACATGATATTTCTCTTTTTTTTTATTTTTTTGTGCTGACTGTCTGCACCGCTTTCCTCTAATGGCATTTCTGTTCGCAGTTCTTGTTGTAGAGGTTTTGAGGCAACTATCTTGTAATCTGATTCATGTCAATTAGTCATCAGTCCAGACAAAAGCTCTCTTATTCAGTTCATGTAGCTAGCTCCCAATAAATCTTTCTTGTGCTCTATCAGCACATATGGTAGCATTTTTTTTTCTCAGTCCTCATTTTGTAGCTTTTATCAACAGGTCCTCTCAAGAGACCAAAACCTCTTTCTCACTTCGTCTTCATTTTTTGTGTTCTTACCCATGAGAGTAATGTAAGAAGGAGTAAATGAGTGAGACTGAGTTATTACACACATCTCTGTTTTAACCAACAAGGGAGCAGAATGACCTAAGTGAAAATAGGCTTAAAATGAAACATCTTACTGAAAAGTGTGCACTAGTGAAGTACAGCAAATGAGCCAGTGCTGTGGGGGAGTTAAGGTAAGAGAACTTACCTTAAAAAACAAGCTTGTATGAGCTAAGGAAGGTAGAACCACAACCCCTAAACCATGAAGTTTTCTCAATTTCACTGATAGTTTTGCATTTTCTGTCATGTGTGGGGTCTCTTCCCAAACAGGAACCTTGAGCCTAGATGTTTTTGGTCAAGTCTTTGCCTTTAGTGGAAAGAAGTGCATCCTCAGCAATGAAAATCTGTTAGAGGTCAACATGAAAGAGGTACTTTCCTGAATTCAAGAAGCAAATGGAAAATCTACAGGAAAAAATGCCTGCAAGGAAAAGCCCCTGGGAACAAATGAGTTTCACTGACATATAGGCCTCCACAAATAAGGAAGGAAAATGGTACCAGATGACAGAGGTAAAAGCTACAGTGTCAGTGTGGAGGCGGGCAGCTGTCCTTCCCAGCTGGCAGTCCATTACAATCACAAATCAGATTGTCCTCACTGCATGCAGTAGAGAGCTGGGCCTGATGATAGAAGCTTCAGGGTTGCATTCTTCAAAAGCTGGGATGTTCACGCACACTAGTGCATGTCAGAGGGAAGCCAAGGGTGCTGGAAATAGTCGACTGCTCTTCCTGAGAGGAATGATGTATCTGCCAACCAGCCCCAGCAGTCCACACAAAGTGTGGTCGACCAAGAGCCAGGCATAAGACGTTGCACAATGGTTGCCAAGGGCCAACAACTCCGCTGGTTGCACTTTGCATGAATGATCCCTATGAACTGTAACAGCTCTGAGAGAGATTCTTGGGATGATCTGAAAGAGATGAGGGCACTCATCCCTGTCTTCCTTGCTGAAGATAAAAATCAGATCTGAATGGATATATCCTGAAGATGAACTATTGCTTAAATGATATTAAGAGGTTTTTCTGTGATGTTATTGATCTGTCCTCAGCCATGGAATGATATTTCAAATGGATACTGAGTGCAGATGAAGTTCATTTCACAAATACTGTCTGAGTGGCTAACCCTCATGAGAAAGTTTTGGATTTAGACTGATGCATAGTGGCATAGGAGGGAAGACAGAGGTGTCAGCAGGGTTAATACTATCTAAACTGAGCATGAGCTAGCTTGTGCCCAGGCAGCCAAGAAGGCCAACGGCATCCTAGCTTGTATCAGAAATAACATAGCCAGCAGGGCCAGGGCCGTGATCATCTCCCTGTACTGGGCACTGGTGAGGCTGCACCTAGAATACTGTGTTCAGTTCTGGGCCCCTCACTACAAAAAAGACATTGAGATGATGGAGCAGGTCCAGAAAAGGGCAACAAAGCTGGTGAAGGGTCTGGAGAACAAATCTTATGAGGAACAGCTGTGGTATCTGGAGTTGTTTAGTTTGGAAAAGAGAAGGCTCAGAGGGGACCTTATTGCTCTCTACAGTTACCAGAAAGGAGATTGTAGTGAGGTTGGGGTGGGTGTCCTCCCCCAAGTAACAAGCAATAGGACAAGAGGAAACAGCCTCAAGCTGCACCAGGGGAGGGGTAGTTAGACTGGATACTAGGAAAAAATTCTTCACTGAGAAGGTGGTCAGGTGTTGGAACAGGCTTTCCAGGGAAGTGGTGGAATCGCCGTTCTGGAAGTGTTCAAAAACCGTGTAGATAAGGCCCTCAGTGACATGGTTTAGTGGTGGCCTTGGCAGATCTGGGGCAATGGTTGGACTTGATCTTCAAGGTCTTTTCCAACCTAGTTGATTCTATGATTCTACAAGGTTGTTTAGCAAAGAAAATCAAATTACATATATGTAGTCTAAGGGCAGGACAAGTGCTAACAGTTACTTCTTTAGCTAAATTTTCAATAGCTGAATCATCTTTGTAGTCTGATAACCTGAAGATCGCAAACTTTCCTTCTTACGTTTAAAAGCTACCTGCTGATCTACAGAAGAGTTTTCTAGGAGAAATAATCACATTAAACTCAATCTAGATAGCATGATGTAACAGCTGAGTTTACAGTAAATTTAAGTAAGGCTTTAATTGAAGCTATTTCCTTTCAGAATAACCTTGAAGAAACTATTTATCTTCTCAGCTCTGTCATGTGCTAAATAATGATAATATTTACCTACTTCATAATTAGGGCTGGTAGTAATAAGTATTTATTCAGACTCCTCAATAAAACAATCTATGCACAAGTCTACTTGCATAATCACAGTTAGTCTTGACATCAGAATAGACTACTTGTGTACATGTTTATTTGTGAGGAATTCACACAACTGTTAATAACAGCATCCTGTTATTCTGCCATCTGCATCTTTTAAAAATGAAATGGTAGTATGACACCCATATACACATACATGTAAACATATCCATATATGTGTTCTTAACTTTAGATAAATAGGTAAGGGTTTTCCAGTTATATGCTAAACGGTGTGGCAACAGTTAAAATACACTGATGGCAATGTTAAAAACAAAGCATATGTAATACTCTTATGTCAATCTGTGCATATATATTGAAAGGATATACGAATTGTAAAAATGATTAATTTTGGAGGACCTGTGGAAAAGTCTATTTCCGTCAAGCTCAGAAGAAAATGGCATATGATTTATATTAAGAAAATGACTGAGGTGTTAAGATTTTTCAGAATGCAAAGAGATCACATTATTACCAGTCTGCAGAAGAGGATCAGTATTTGCAGAACCTAAATTGAAAAGTCTCAAACCCAACAGTCTTCAGGTGTCCTGGCACTCAGAACACAGGTTGGTTCCAGCAATCAAGCTGTAATTTTTTGATTATGTGTGTAGAAGTGCATAGTGAGAAAGCAGTTGTGTCTTTTCTTGTCCTTGTTTGAAACAATACTAACTTTGGTACTGTCAATTAGGTTTCATCGCTTTGGGCTGAGATTCACTAAAATTAGCTATGTTAAGTTTTGTTAATTATCTCTCCAGTTCTCTTCAACTTATTCTGTTTTGAATGAAAAACCATTAGTTATTTCATTAAAATGAGTAATCAGAGGTTGCTTGTGCCGTTTAAATACATCACTGCTGATTCTGGTCATGTAATCTATTACTATGCACCAATGAATCCTCTGAAACAGATAAAGTTGTGCTGGTAACAGTGTAAATAAGATAAAAAATTGAGGTTATACCATTTGTTTTATAAGAATACAAAGCTCTGAGACCTTTGAAAAATGTATTGCTCTTCTGCAGCTTATTCCACTATAGATCCTTAAAGATTGCTCTCTCAGGTTTAAAAAAAAAACCAAAAAAACAAAACCCCTAAAAAACCCATTGCTTATTTCTATCAAATTCCTGTAACCAGAATAGCTGTCAAAACACTACTGCATATATGAATTCAACTGCTGCAAATCCTTGTGACTATACTGGATTTGTATTTCTGAGAGTAAAAGAAATGCTTAATGCATTCTTTTGCAAAAGAGCTTTCATTCTGGTCCATGCACATTTTTTTCCCATCCTATATTGTTTTAATGCTAAGCTTACAGGAACATATCAACAAAAAAGTATCTTCTAAATTTGTACCCCAATGACACAGCCATTCCGCTGTTTGTATTCTGACTTTATTCTCTATATGGTGTTATTACTAATCTGAAATAAATAAGGCTGAATTTGAGATATGTCCCTTAATGCTTATTGTCTCAGAAATGGACAAAGATGACTTTTGTATACAAGCGCCACTTTTCTTCACTTACAACTATGATACCAGTCTTATACAGCAGAACAAGTGGAAGGAATGGAAACCAGTGAAAAGTTCGCTTATTATTCCTGGTTAACAAAAAAAAAAAAAAAAAGAAAAATCAAAATATCTGCCTTAAAAGTGGTTTTCCCTCACTTTCAACTACTGTCTAAATGCAAAAAAGACAAAATTATTTTAATTTCCCCTTAGTGAGTTACAATATCTACCTCAGAAGACAAAATGCTGAAATAAAGTGTCTAAATGGTACTAACTGTAGTGGTTATAAGACATTAATAGAAAACCTAAATTTAGAATTGAACAGATTAACACTTACACTGTTTGATGTGAAAGAAGCAGGCTGTCCAGCTCCAAACCACATGTTTTTGTTCTGGTACTTCTCATTGGCCATCTGTTCTTTGTTGTTTGTCCCAGTTCCACCATCTGTCTCAAAAATTACACTCAGCATGATGACCTCACCTGCAAAACTGCAAGAAGGAGATAGCTCTGTCAATCAAAGCCAGTAAACAACCAACACTTTCTTCCCAGTTCTCTTTGTCCCCAGTGCTGGAAGCAAGGAATAATGCAGACTAATGCCCCAGATATTGGTTCCAATGCTGTCTCTCATTAAGCTCATCTACCGTTTTCACATGGAGATAGGAAGAAGAACAAAAAAGAAAGATGAGAATGAGAAAACCGGCTGATGGAATTGGCACAAGAGGCAACATTGCTTTAGAGAGGACACCTGCAACTTGCAGAGAAAAAAATGATTCCTGATCAGTCAGGGAGAAACTGCTTTTAACTGCCTTTGTTAATTTTTTTTGTGCTGACTTCAGAAGAAAATGCAGATGCCTGTATTAGACAAATTTTAGATAACTCATGTTAAATAACATTAATTTGGCTTTCAAAATCTGTAAGAAAAATTAAGTTTTCTTCCCTTAGGCTGTGGAATTGTGCATGGCAAAACACTAGATAGATGCTTCACACTTAAACTTCTCCAGTCTTCCCTTATGTACTAGTTTATCACCCTTCTTGTTCAGCTGGTCAACTCAACAAACACCTGGCACCTGCATGCAGGCCAAGGGACACCTTGAGTATGTCAGGGCTGCGGGCAGCTGATGGGGGCCTAACTCCAGGTGAAGATAACTGCAAGAGATGTGAGAAAGTATATGTGACATAGCTGGAATTGTTGGATGTGACTGATAACAAAGAATGAACACAACAAAGGTTATAGATAACATTGTGAAGGGGGGCTGGATTTCACAGATGTTTAAGGAAGAGTTACTTAAGAAATGGTTGTATTTCATAGATATTGGAGGGGATGATGAGGGACCTATTAGGAATGCAGTCATGCAAAGCCAGCACTATCTAGGTAACCAAACCAGAAACAGCATATAAAGCCAGGAGTACCTAGGTAATAGTATTAAAGCTGCCAAATTAGGGTAGAGATGTGGCAAAACTGGGACCAAGGCTGAAGAAATAATTATAGTTGTAAGAGGACAGAGATTGCAAAAGAAGGGACAAGAGTAGAGAAAGGTGAAATCAAGAAACAGGAAGTTATGCAAAGGTAAGCAGGTGCTGTAATCAGGGCTGCGCAGGGTACTTGTTGCTCACCAGAGCCTGGAGCAGAACAATAAACCAAACCTGTTTTTACCTACACCACATGTGTTGAACTGGCTTGCTTGGACAGGAGGACTGGGGACATGAGTGGTGCCTCACTTACCAGCAGAGAAACACCTGGGATGGATGAATCAGGCATCCCAGTATCACTGTGCAAGTGCCTGCTCCAGGAGCAACAGCATTGATATCCTTCTAATGTCCTAACAGATTGCACAAATCCTTGCAGCCTGGACTGTCTTTCTACTTTAGTCCAGGTAGTTTGTAAGTATCCTCATTTATTAAGAGTAGAGTAATTTTCACTGGGTGAGTCACAATTTCATTTTGTGCTGGTACTGACTCCTCAAGTTTTGTTGCATGGTATGCGTAGCATTTGTCTGTAATAGGACTGTCACCTTGTATTATTGCAACTATAGGAAGCCTTGTATCTTACTGGTATCATATTGTGCTAAGGAGAAAAAGAAAAAAATATGATTTTACAGGCTGTATTACAGAAGCTAAATATACTACATATTATTTCATGTTTCAGAGACACTCACCCAAAAATATGTTACTAAAATAAATGTATGGGTTCCTTAAAGGAAGCCTCAGAGATTTATTCTTATGGTACACTTTCTGAAAATGATGTAGAAGACATCAAGTACACCCAGCAAACCAGCATATTGCTGTTGCTTCCCATGGGAGACGTGGCAGATATGTTCTTTTTCTTTATGTGTCATTTATAATGTTACTGATTTTTCACCACGTACTATCTTATGTGCTAGAATAAACAAATTGCATAGTAAATCTTCCCTATAAGAGATACTTAAGATCACTTATGATATTTCTGATCAGTGATACTTATCACTGGTCACATTTTACCATCTAAACCTTGCAATAAAATTGCAAACTGGTGTGTTAGCACTGTCCACATAGGCATAGATATTTACGCCTCTTCTCATTTTAGAATATTTTTTTCTCACTACTTTTGTAAGATTTACCAACTTAGGAACTCAGAGTTGCCATTTTTAACCTTCTTAAAAAGCACTAAAATCTCTTTCAAAATATGACAGCTGACCAGGAAGTGTATGAACCATGAGTGCTTTATTTCGAACAAGTTTTCTCCAATTATATGATACTTCTTCATCCATCATGAACCATGTCAGCCAGAAGAAAGGTAGAAGCTCTCACATTTTTATTTATATTAAAAGATTCTTTTAAATGGTGTCTCTCTGAAAATGTACTTACCTTGGAAATGCAGTACTACAGCAGGACTTACAAAAAAAAGTCTACACA
This sequence comes from Psittacus erithacus, assembly GCA_009867235.2. Lineage (NCBI taxonomy): Eukaryota > Metazoa > Chordata > Aves > Psittaciformes > Psittacidae > Psittacus > Psittacus erithacus. The sequence goes on from WYDI02009856.1 coordinate 13,227, forward strand.
TAAATTAATGTCTCCTCCCTTTCCACACAACTACTAAATAACCTCTGTGTTTTCTAACAGGAATTAATGTGTGCTTGTTTCCTTTTTATCTGCACAAAGAAGACCTACCTTTCTTTTATGATTTTACTTACTTATCTGTATGATAATTCCGAATGTAATATAAGTGCTTAAAAGTGCTTAAATAATGCACTTTGCAAACTGTTTTTTTTTCACAGAAGGGTTGCTAGAGCTTCATAAAAACGTTGCACATTTTTCCCACCAGAAAGTTCAGCATCATTGTTTATTTGTGTGGGGGTGTTTACATGTATTTTTTTTCATTCTTTAATTTTATTTACAGGCAGTGATTTTGCTCATACTTTTATTCTCTGCTAATGAGAATTTGGTTTTCTTAAACAAACCAAGCTTACAGTGCAGCCAGGATTTCACATGGAAATGTAGCATTTAAAATTCATTTCTGTGTGTGTTTATGAATGTTAAATTAGCTGAGAAATATGTCAAGCAGCTGAAAGACAATGAACTTAGCTTCAGAGAGTTCATTAGATATACCAAAACATTTGGAATGAAATTGCTAAAACTCAGTTAATACATTTCCACTGTCTGGGTTTCCATTCTTTCTATTTGCTTACATCAGAGAGAAGAGAGGGGGAACAAGTAGAGGGTGCCAGGGTCATGATAGAAAATGTGCACCTCAGAACTGCAGTTTTTCTGTGGGTGCAAATTGGTGACTTTTAAAGCACTTACAGATATGCTGCGCAGAAGTGCTAAAAAGAGGGAAAGCTATAATGTTTAAGTATTCAAATCCTTTCTGCTTTTGCTGTATGAGGCAATCAGAAGAGCTCTACTAGAATCTTGCAGGGACCTACCAAAATTATTTTTAAGTGGCAAAGTGCATTCAGACTTCATACATGGCAAAGTAGAAGGACCCTAAATGTAGTATATGATTTTAAGTAACTGTTCTGCAACTCAGAATGTCTGTGTCAGGTGGGTAGAGGAATATGCTAAATATCTAAAAAAGGCTTCCTTGGTCCATAGACCTAGAAGGCTTTTTGGTCATAGCAAAACATTTTCCTCACCATGTCTTACTAGGGCATAGTGTACAGAGAAAGGCACTGCAAGACAAATGGGTTATAAGGAACTGGATCTCGCTAGTTACAGGTATTGTGGGTTTCAACCTACACTGCCATATGTGTATGTATGTGCCATATAAGCATTCTTTATATAGAGATATAAATAAGGTTTCTGTTCTAAGCAGTTTTGATAAAATGAGACTAGGCTTCAAAGTTGCCTGCATCCCTCAGGAAGCATGGAGGAGCTGCATGGGCACTGCTAAATTGGATGGCTGTAGAACAGTACAGAGGTGCCAGATGTGTTAACATGAAGGCAGCAGCAGGGAAAACTTTCCAGAGTTCAGTCTCTCCTTTTTCACCAAAACCTGGGCAGGTAATTGGGATGTGTGGGAAAGAAGAGACACTGTAACCTTCACCTTCGCATGTCCTAGTGGAGGCTGGTGATGCTCTGGACAGGCTGGTGGTTTCATTTTTCTCCTGGAACTGAGATACTAGATTCAGTGCTAGTGAGAAGGAAGAAAGAAAGATGGCTGAATGTTACAGCTAAGCCAGGAAGTAAAAAAATTAAAATTTCCTAAATTCAAAGAGGAAATCTGATTAACTGGAAAAGCAAAATGAATATGTTGGTGGTACATAGGGATGGGATGGGTTTTGCTGCCCTTAGTGATCTCAGGTGGGGACCCCAATAGTTGATTGACTGTGACATCTCTCCAGAAAGCAATTTTATTTAGACTTATGATTGCAAAGGGGTTCAATCATGTTGTGATATATTTATCCCTTTGTGATGGTTATAGGAGGCACCCAGATAAGTAACTTCTCCAAATGCTTTTCTTTTTGGTAGTGAATATTCACAGATACAAATCCTGCCTTTGATGATACATGGCAAGTCTTTTGGAACCTGGAACAATTTTCAGACTTCCTTTTGAAGCAAAGCATTACATCTAGTGGCTGCAAAGTTGTTTTATAAAGGAGGTCTGCTTTCTTTGCTGCTCAAATACAGAAAGTGGGTCACCTTTGAGGTCCATAGGCCAGGAAGGATCTGTCTTTCAATGCTCAAAAATCTAAACAAGAAATCAAACACCAAAACAACCCCATAATCCACTAATCAAAACTGAGATATAAAAATAACACCTTGTTGACATTAAGGAGGGAGCAAATTGTGAACAATTGCAAGCTATGCAAATTTTATGGCTGACCCGTGCAGTGTACTTGAGATGTAATTTTCTCTGTAATCTTTATTTGGGATTTGGGAAAGAATAAACACCCCATGATATGTGTTTATAAATGGCATATTTAATATGCCTTGTGTTTTGAGCTTCATGCCAGAGAACTGTAAAACTGACAGTGGTAAAAGCTCTCAAAAATTTCCGAAATATTTGGAGGATATTGAGTACTAAAATTTACAACAAAACCCTATATTTATTTTAATTCCATTTAGTTATGCAGTTTGCAAAAAAAAAAAAAAAAAAAAAAAAAAAAAAGTAAAAATTAAAACTGATTTAGCAAATAAGTACTTGGCTGACTTTTTCAAGGCCAGGTTGGACAGAGCCTTGGGTGACATGGTTTAGTGTGAGGTGTCCCTGCCCATGGCAGGGGGGTTGGAACCTGATGGTCTTAAGGCCCTTTCCAACCCTAACTATTCTATGATTCTATGATTCTTTGACTGATCAGCCGTGTGAACAACAGAATTTTGGTAAAAACTGCTCAGGATTCAGTAAATAAACAGCTTTTTAGTAGGTGTAGTATTTGTGAACAGGACAGAGGGACTTTTTAAACTTATGGAAGGAGATCACTCTTTCCTTTTTTAATCAACATGCAAAAGCAAGCAGCATTTTAGATTTACTAATGATACTATGTAAATGCAGGAATGACAGAATGACAACATGCTTTTCTGCTGTAATGGAAAGTGGCTTTTAGTTGCATTTGTTCTATTATTTTTAGAGACATTGTTAGTTTTTTCCCCACTCTGCACCTAGAGAGAAGAGGAATCCAGTACATAACTGATATACTTCAAAAAATGTACTGAATTTGATTGATAATGGACATGATATGAAGAATTAATAAAGTGATAATCTGTTGATATGTGTGGGAACAGAGTAAATGATCCTCAACCATTTGAAAACAAAAAGCTAGAAGGAAGAGCAAAATGACTGGAATATAACCTTTTGCTGCAAGCTTACCATAACAGTCCTTAATTGGTAATGCAAGACAGCAATACCTGGAGGAGGCCTTAGGTCTCTTTGAGTTGATGCTTGGTATACTCTGTCAACATCCTTTTCCATTCTATGCCATGTTGCCCTCCTAGAGGCAGTGCAACAGCGATTTCTCCTACTGTGCTCACATTGCTGTGCGTCAAAATAATGATTTTGGATCATCTGGAGTTATTCACATGAAGACTTGGAAGGATGCTGAACGTGCCTTCAAAATGACTTGTGAAAATAGAAATCTGCAACGTAAAGATGTACAGTATCGTGGTATGAGTGCTGTAAGTCTATCTTTCTCCAGTTTTTTAGTTCATGTAACAGTACTGTTGGTCATTTTTCTCGTTTTTAACACAACAGACTGTGAACAGTTTTTCCCACTAGCTACCCAACCCTGACTTTCACAGTGAGAGGGATTGTGCTACACAATAAGGAAGATGGGGAGTAAACCACACAAAAGATACCAGGTTAATTATGTCAGCGACTGGAGTGGATATCATGGCTTGGAAAAATAGCTCTAGTCACACACACAAACAATTTAGCAATTACTGCATGCAAGTATAATGCTCAGCCTTCACTGGGAAGGAAAATTAAAGGGCAGTAAATTCAGGGAATAAATCCAGACATTGACATGCAATCTTGTTAACCATAGGCAAAGTATGAATGCCAGACAACAATGGCATGACACTAGGGGGATTTCATTCAAAATTAATCTTATTTCAACCATTCTTAGCTAATTTGATCTACAGCGTTTGTGTCTGAGTAATCAGAAGTATTTTGGAACTCGCATTGTTCCTTTCTTATCAGAGTAAGACTAGAACTTATGCAGAGGCACAGTTTCCCAAGTGACTTCTGTCTGTTTCTTTATTTGATTTTCGGAAAGAAAAATTAACAAAAGTCTCTCAAGATACTTACATTTCAGGGAGATTAGATGCTCCCATCTAATAAATTATGAGCTGTAATTTGGCTGTGGTTGTTTAAACAATAAATTACTTTCTTCTGGCTACAACTTACATATTGAAAATAAATTTTCTTCACTATTAACATAAAAATATAATAAATCATACTAAGGAGCCTTCAGAAATCCTTTTAAATATTAAATTTTATTTAGACAGTCTTCAGTATCATTAATAATAATCACTATCTGAGCATTGTGTCTTGAAATGATGATCACATATTAGTGTTGAGCTCAGTTAGCTCCCACAGGGTCAATTCTTGGCACCATTTGGCTTTCCCTTGTATCACCTGAGCCATACAGGATGAATCTGTTCCCTCAGAAATTTCCTCATAATTCCTTTGGATTGCTACAGGGCTGTGGCTGCAACCACATGGGAGAAGCCATAAGTAGATTTTTGAAGGTGTATCTTTTTTTTCTGCCTCAAGCATATCTTGTGAAGGAAAGAAAGGTATCCATCCCAGCATTTGATCTGTTGATAGACCATAATTAGTTTTTCTTTTCATATAAGGCAGAATGAATGCACCTGGAGATGTAAAACAGGCTTGATTTCAGTCTTTTTTTTTCCTTGCAGAAAATGGAAGGAATTTGATTTGGACAAAATTCAAAGTTTAAATGGTATCTCTGGATTTAAAATTACCTTAAAGCACACTATCAGGTTACATATAAAGCTCTTGAATGTGTTTTATTAACTGCAGAAACAGCTCGTAAAAGGTTAGCCCTTTATTTGGGAAATCCTCCTTTTAATCTCCTTAGGGTCTTTGAAGAATTCTAATCTTTACTTAATCAGTTTGCTTTTTCTAGGCTTAAAATACTGCCTTTCTCTCTGCAACTTCTATGCATATATACACTTAGAGTCATAGAACAGTTAGGGTTGGAAAGGGCCTTAAGATCATCTAGTTCCAACCTCCCTGCCATGGGCAGGGACACCTCACACTAAACCATGTCACCCAAGGCTCTG
>WYDI02009857.1:0-15485 GCA_009867235.2 Psittacus erithacus
GGCAGGTTAAAGCCATTCCCCTTGGCCTGTCCCTACAGGCCCTTGTCCAAAGCCCCTCTCCAGGTTTCCTGTAACCCTTTTTAGGCACTGAAGCTGCTCTGAGGTCTCCCCTTCAGGAGCCTTCTCTTCTCCAGGCTGAACAAGCCCAGCTCTCTCAGTCTTGTTCAGTCAGTTCTGACACACAAAAGGTTTTACTAATTTCCAGTTGATGAAGGTGAATGATGCCAATCATGTTAGATGTGACAAAGCAAACACTTCACCTAAAAATGGCAGCTATAATGTATGTAAAGAATGCCTAAGCACAGAAAGCTCTGTGATTCTCTCACCTGAATATCTTATTTGCAGTGCTGAAAGGGTAACTGAACTCATCTAAGAGATCCTGACTGGGTTTTGGAACAAACCACACAAAAGTAGATTTTTTTTACTCACAGTTAATATGAGCATCAATGAGTCCAGTACTGGACCTGCTGCACCACAGGAACTGACCTGGAGCCCACCTTTCTGGCTGTGGATCTGTTAAAGCAGCAGTGGAAAGTCACCGCGTCTATACTAATGCTGACTGACAGAAGAGAGATCCAGTAACCCAAAAGTCTACAGGGGAAGGGAGCAGGATCTGTAGTGTTAAGAAGCAGCCTGCAAAAACCTACATAATGGACCTGAAGAGTGGGACGAGCAACAGAAACCAGTCCCCACCTTTAGGGAACGGGTAACGCATGTGATGACATCAGGAACACGGGAATGCCAACGCAGCCATCAGCATGGACAAAATCCCCCTTCTGAGCACTTCCTGGGCCTGGGGAGGGTGGGTGACACTGCAGCAGTACATGAGCAAACCACAGCCTGAAAGAGAAATAGGTATTAACTCATTAGAACTTGTACACCAAGTTCTGCAGTGCTGGGAACTCAATTAAACCCCCCTGAAGAGGTACAATCAGACTCTTGCAATTGGGCAGTGAATAAAACTGCTCTAAGTTGCAGTGGGGATCTTCTCTCTGAGCAAAGGAATCCACTGTTAAATGTTTGGGGACACAACAGACAGCAAAATGGTCTGAAAAAACAGCAGCATAGCTGCTTGTGTTGAAAAGCCTTGTTCATAGGAGAACACCTTCACCATGGTACCTGAACAGGAGAATGAGGATTTAACAATACAGGGAAGCCTGCACAGAGTTCTAAATAAACCTGAATAGAGCTCACACATCTGAAAGCTCATCTCCTGATGGAATTTCTGCATGGATTATGGCAGGCACAGAGGAAGGGGTGAAAAGGCTCTGTGAAAGATAAGAGGAAATGCAAAACTGAGAGCACGTGGACATCCATGGGTCACCACAGAAACGGGAAAAACGCAATCCTTTGTGATTGGAGTCAAGCACAAATAAATACGTAGGAAAAGAACATTTTCTATTTCCTGCAAAGAGTAAAGTTTGGGGGGAAGTGGCCTCTGCCAAATAGTTCTCTCTGCTGGAGGCATCAGCAGGGTTCTGACAGGCACGATAGGAAAACAGCCCATAAGTTTGTGCATATTCAACAGCCCCTATGGGAGACATCATTTCCTCAGGCTCCCATTTGGGTTGCATTTGGCACTTGAACTGTTTCATGGCCTTTGATAGCCCAGGATCTGTGTAGATGATGTTTTGTTCTGAGGGAAGAGAGCAGAAGCACATGACCAGAAGCTCTGATCAGCTTTGAAAAGACCCAGACCAGCAGAGCTCCAGCAACAAAACTCCTTTGTAATGGAAATGTCATACTTAGGCATGAAATTAGCAAAGCAATATGTACAAGCAGTTTACAGTAAGATTGAAGTCATCCTCAGCATTCCTGCCCCAGCAGCAAAGGATGCAAAGTTAAGATACCATTGAACAGTGAACTGTCTACCCAGTTCAGCTGCCCAAGCAATCAGTAACAGGTCTTTACGTGCAAGAGTAGACCTGACATACAGATCTTCATGGGGAAACTGAAAAAAGCTTATTAATAGCCCCACGTAAACAGAATTAAGGGCCAAACTGGACATAGATCTTTACAGACTGGTGCTGAATGAGCTGATTTCTCTCCATGCACTCTCACTACTGCTTATGACCCTAGACAGACATAAAGATTAATGCCTACACAGAAAGCATTTGCTTTCCACTTTTTGTAAAGCACTTGTAGGCTGGTTTTGTCTGGTTTCAATTAGAGGTAGTATTAGTCTTTACATACAGTCTTAGCTGGGTGTAGTCTTGCTCTCCGTGTCCCATTCGAGAGGAGCCTGAAGTGGCACCTTGCCATCCTTACTGCTATGATGGTTAAGAAGTGAGTTCCATAATACTCCCGTTTACACGCCAAATTGACCAGCTCTATTCATGTCAGCAGGGTTGCCCCATTTGCAATGCAGTTTGAAACCCTCTGGTGCCCCAGACTCCAGAGGGGCAATAACTGTTATTCAGACTGAACTCACAAATCACTAGGTATGGGGAGATGTGGAAAAGTAATGCAAATTCTCTTTGTTCCTGGGAATAGCAGCCTAAGTGGCCTCACAGGAGTATAAGGAGGAGTTTCAAAGCTACCCTTGAACGTGGGATGCTTCCTGGGGCATCACAAATGCCAAAGAAACTGCCTTTAACAGTTTTGCTAATTACAACTGCTGGGTGTGCCACGGGGACACCAAAGGGTAGACCCTCTGCCATGAGGGCAAACACTCAGTAAGCACAATACACTAAACAGCTTGTCAACTGCACCGGCCAGGTTGGTGTGTAAGTAATGAGTCTCTGAAGATGTGTACACTGAGACAACATGTAGAGGGCAAGCATCTTCCTCTTTGACTCCACTCACTTTCTTATTTAGGCTTCTGTAGTCAGAGACTCATCATATAGTAATAGGGAAAAGCTGGCTCCCTATGGAGAAATACTGCTGCAGAGCCCAAGTGGATCTTGTATCTTTTCCATCAAGGCCTATAGAATAGTAGGAAGTCCCAACCATTGGTACATTCCCATAGAAGCTAAGGGCAATGTTCTAGGGATCATCTGACCTTTTCTAGGCAAGGTAAAAGATGTGATTTTACTTTGAGGCCTGGACTGCACACGGTGGTTTGCAGCCATGCACAGGGTATCTATCTACCAGCACAGATGGGTAGGCCAGTGGAACAGCTACTGCCCTTCTCCGCCAGACCAACTCACATTGATCCAAATATTTTAGGGAGAAATGACAGTCAGTCTGTAAGCAGCTGAGCAGAAAAGGTCTCTATGGGAAGACATCCTCCCAAGTGCCTGTGAGAAGGGCCAGGAAGAAGTTAAACACTGAAAGTCAAGTCTGCCATGCACAGGAGCTCCTGCAGCAGAGAAAGCCGAGAGCAGGTTTTTCAGGACTCCTTCCTGGACTTAGGAGCCTAAATTTTGTGCAGATTTCTCTCTAGATGTTTCCTTGGATCTAGCCCTAAATCTCCCTTTATTCCAGTGGAGAACAACCACACTCCCAGGGAGTTTCACAGTGTCACTGTAAAACTCAGTAATCCCTCTTCTAGACCTAGGGGTGGAAAGTACTGCACAAAAAGGCTTCTGCCTTAGAAATAAAATGAAGGTAAATGAGGACATCAAATAACAGAGCCAGCAAGAAGGCAGTGAGAGGGTTCAGAGGAATGTGATAAGCTTGAGAAAGCTAAATCTCGGGCTCAAGGGCTGCAGCAAATCTTGGGCCCCTCAGCATAGCAGACACGGCTGCCTTGGTGCTGCACAGCTCCACGTGCTGCTCCTCATCGAGGTCTCTAGTTGGCTCCAGTTTCACCACGGAAGCTGAAGAGCATTACACTTTTCCAGAGGACAAGCACAAGAATCAGCCAACATTCCTCCCCTCAATAAATAAAACCATTTCTAGCAGAGGCTGCTCTGTGAGTTATTGCAGAGCACATAATAGTCCCTGTATTTGCCTGCACAATCCCTGCTCTCCCCAGATCTAACTCATTACTGTGCTTAGCGAAGCATTTTGAACTGCCTCGAGCATGAAATGCACCATACAAGAACAAATTTTATTCTCATATAAAGGTATTAAGGCAAGTTAGAGGCATTATTGACGCACATATGTTATAATTGCCAAATGTTCACAAAGGCAACATCCAGCCTTTGTGCATAAAGCTGGAGGGTAACTGTGTGCACAGTGAGTGTCTGAGTGCTTCCTCTCCTCTGTCCAAGAGCGCTCCTGACTCCCACAGGCAAGCTGGATGTTTGAGCTGCAGCTTCCTAAATGCAGCCCTTTGGCTTGGGAGAAGCAGCAGGACTCTGCTTGACCTGGTTTTAAAGGGAGACACAAACTCCTAACACTAACTGCTGGTTAGTACCTGGCATTATCCAGCTGGACCTCAGTCTTTCCTGACCCATCATTCCCACCCAATTATTCCTGTCACCAACACAACACAACACAACACCTCCAGGGATCACAACTGCATCCCTGCGCCTCAACTGAAACATGTGCCACCCTCTTCACAGCCCAGCTCTGCTGTGACCTGCAGCACCCTCTGTTGTTCCCTTCCTGGAGTTCACCCAGCTTGTCCTCCCTACCAGGACTATTCCTTTCCTATTCCATTTACCGTCTTCCACATCAGGGCACCATGATGCTCTCCTCATTCCCTGCTCACCAGTCTTGCCAGATTTGTTTATTTCCAAAACATAATCTATGAAATGGAGGGATGCTGCAGCTGCAGAGCTAAGATAGCTGAAGCCCTTCTTACTAGGAAGAGGTAGAACTCAAATAGCTTACAGTGATGACCCAGAAGTCCTGGAAAATAAATAATATTTGGAAGTGTCAAGTCATTCATCTACATGGAAGATGTGGAGCTGTGCTTAAGGATGCTATCAGAGGAACCAGGAATGTTCTTGGGGTTGGAGGGTAATGGGCAGAACAGTTTTTGCAGGCCCCCACAAAAATGTTGGGTAGTCTCAAGCCAATGTCATGTCCCAGAAGAGTCAGCACTTTCACTGCTGTAATTACCAAGACAAATACATTGAATATTAATGGGAATATTGAGAAAGAAAAAAACCTAACTCAGAAACCACAGTGGTATGTACCCGCAGGCACATGTGCATGTATGTGTGTGTGTGCAGTCTGCCCAATGGACTCGTGATCATCCAGGATCCTGGCTCACAAGTTACACTCAATCCCTGAAACTTCCCACTGTCTTGAATTCCTTCTGTAAAAATGAAGTCTCGTGGCCCATTTTAAAGCTCTAACAGCTTCTTTTGGGCTAGAAAATACACCACTTTCCAGGAGGTTTGAGCTCAGTTCCTCTCCTAGACTAACAGGTATCTGGAAAGCTGCAAAAATCACACCATCATTCTGGAAAGAAAACTCTGTCCCCCCATGATATGCTCAGTGCCCATAAACCTGTCTTCAAGACTCACGGTCCATCATGCAGCCTTGAGTCTTAAAGACAAGAGCAAGTGATGGAAAGAGTGAGCAGAAGCCTCTGCAAACCTGAAGTGCTCAAAGCTTCCCATACACTCCAGCATGTACAGTACCTGTGGTCAAGCACGCAGGAAACGTTGCTGCAGAGCCTTCTCTTCAAGTGTGCGCTGAAAGGGTTTTTATGTTTCTCAATCTGGTTAAATTTCCTTGGCTGCCCTCCACCCTGCCCACAAAGTGCTGCTGGGACAGGAGAAATCTCTTATTTGTATGCCAAAGATTGGGAGCTTTCTTCCTCCACAGAATGACGAACTCCTCAATTGAAGTTTAACCCAACAGGTCTCTGCTGTGTGTCCAGCGGCTGGGTTGCCACTGCTTTAGTTGAGCATGAATCCAGTGGAGAGAGCTTGGTGTTAGTAAGTAGGAAGAGACGTGGCCTGGTTACATGCTCACACTGCTTCATTTTCAGATGTGTCCTGATGACAGAAATTGAGAACCAAAGACGTTCTGCCAAAGCAACTCATCCCACTACTGGAACACTTTGAAAATGTGATATGGATCAGTCTAACACCCCACGCTTCTGCTAGAACAGAGTATGAGTGTGCAGACACTGAGCTTTGGGAAGCATCAGGAACCAGACAGATTAGCTTTGTGGCTTTTGTTAGTTGGTTCTGACTTGCTTTTGACTACGCGCCTGATCACTATTAGCACCCCACGGTGCAGTTGTGTTTGACATCCCTATAACTAACCCTGATTTATATGGCCTTGCACAATTCCTCCTCCTTTGTGTGGCCTTGAGAACAGCATAACAGGCATACTAAAATGGGACCCATTTAAATCAGTCGCTACTAAAGGAGTCTACCTTCAAAGAGCGTTATCCTTGTGAATCAGACTTTACCCTTCCTGAATAATCAGGGGTTTTAATGAAATGCAGCTTTTGGGGTTTGGCAGAAGCAGACAAATACTGATTCCAGAGAGCAGACTCAAAGGTGAAAGCATGACAGATCCACAGAGCCACAGAATAAAAGAGAGAAAAGATCCAGAGAAATCTCAAATGTGCCACATTCATCACTCAATCATTCAATTACAAGTATCTGAGCAGCATTTTGGTGAAAGGAATTCACACTCCCTATTACAGCACGTCTCTGAACATCTCTGATGTCTTTCCACATGGCAATGCAGCAGATGAGCTGTGCTCTTTTCTATACCCATTGCCCATAGAAAATCTGCAAACCATCATCGATGCTCCCCAGTTTAGGATCCATGTCATAACACACCCTGCCTCCAAAGCCTGTCCACTACTTAATGCACTGCCTGATTTAGGAATGTGTTTTTCCTTTGGTGCAACATGAACACTTAAGATTATGTGCTGCATGTGCCAAATAGGCAGGGCTTGGTGGGGAGAGTGAAGAGAGGCTTCAGCTCAGAAATGCTAGTACCTATTTTTGGCTCCCGAAGCCAAGCTGTGCTGCTCCCGTTCCGTTCTGACAGCCCAACACGTATCATTCTAGATGTCACCAATCTCGAGCAGCCGCAGCAGTTTGGGGTGCTGGGTTCAGCATCTTGGGGAGGAAAAGGCAAGCAGCAATTTCTCTAAGCCTGTGGCAGGAAGAAGCTGTATCACAGTAACTGTTACTCAATTAGCAACATTTAGATGAGCTTATTTTTCAGCCTGAACACACCATTACTGCACAGGAGATAGGTACCTGGCTCCTCCCTCTCTGACATCCCTCCACCAGAATGCAGCGTGACATCCCCTTCTCTGAAACATCCACCTCTTGGGCGACCATGGTGGTTAAATATGTTGCAGGACGAAATGCCCTCCTTGCTGCCTGGGACACATGGAATATGGTCTAACTGTAGTAAATTCACATCCCAAGTCTGTTTTATGTAATTACAGTGTTTACTGGGGGTTGCACTGTATTTTCACAGCACTCCAAGAAGGGCGGCAGCCTCCACTCCCCTTAGAGACCTGCCCCACAAGCAGTTTGCCACACATCTGCTTTGCAGTAAGAGCTCTCCATGTGCTTTGAACCTGCAACCAGTGTAAGACAAGGGTAGCTCAGCCCTTCCTCCACAGCCCCACGGTGACAACTTATTCACGTACCAGAACCCTCAGACAGCACAAGGCAGAGTCTCTGCTCACATCGCCAGCTGTAGGTACCCCTGGGGGGTTGTCAAAGCTTCTCCTCTTCATGGCTTTGCAAGGAGGCGGCACAGGGCAGCCCTGGGGCAGATACAGCCAAATCCTCTCATGAAACTCAACCTAGGCACCTCTCTGCATGGCTGAAGGGGCTCCCAAAAGCCACGCCACCTTCTCCCTCCTGGCACCATGCACTCGGTCCTGCTCATAAAACTGCTGGAGTGCTGAGACAAATCCAAGCAGGAAGCTGTTTGGTGGATGGCCCCTCAGGTATCTCCATGGGCAGGGAAGATGAGGGACAGGGTGAAGAACAGCAGCTTACCTTGGTACTGCTGCCAGAAGGAGTTGTTGCAGAACAGATCCTAACTTGGGCAGCTCCAATGGGCAGCTAGAGCCACACCAGCACTTTCTGGGAGCTCAAGGAGCCAAAACAACCTTGTAGGTGTTATGCTCACCTACCCACAGGAGCAGCTTTTCTTTATTCAGCTGCTTTCCTTCATTACATTCTCCACCAGTACCCTGCTATCAAGTAATTAGAAACATATACACAGCAGTTTCTCAAAACACCAGAGCATTTATCTTTATCAATGGAACAGTGAAAGCAAACGACACTGCGTAGACACTGTAAAAAGAAAGGGTTCACTATCTTTGAAGAAGAGAGTTACATTCTCTACCAAGGAACAAACCAATTTGAACAATCACATTTTGCAGCCATGTAACTCTTTATCTTCCCCTCTCCCAAACATCTGAAGCACATGAATGGACATCTGAATCCTTTAAGACAGAATAGCTCTCTTAAACCAGCTCTCAGGGAAAACATGAGGCCTTGTACTGGTCTGAAAAGACACGGAATGAGTCCAAACCTGCAAGAACAGCCCCTGATCTCGGACAGGGGGTGGCCGAGCTCACCTCCACCCAGGACCAGCCCCATCCTCAGTTACTGCCAACCATAGGATCTGTGAGTGCTGCAGCTCGATTCTTTAAAGCAAAGGTTGGCTGGAGGAGCACAGCACCTTTTTATTTAATCACAGTGGAGTTTGGGATCCGCAGGGAAAAAAATCCTGGAACCGGAGTGTATTTTCATGACCAGTGACTAGAATGGTACAAAATGTCTGCACTGCTTCTTTCATTCCAGCCTGCGCCTTTGAAGTCATGGTAACAGCTTTTGGATTCAAATCCTCTGATGAGACTCCTTGATTTATTAGGTAAAACATCTGGAAAAAATGAAGCCTTGTGGCAGTGTAAATCCTCCAGAAGGAGCAGAGAGAGGTTCCATCCCAGCAGTGCCTCTGTCAAAAGCACAGAAACCTGAGCCCCACCACTCGCTTTGGGTTGCTCCGAGGTTGAAAAGCTCCAGCTTGGAATGGGCCTGTTCATGTTTCACCCACTGGCCCAAAAACCAGCACCCAGACTTGGCTGAGGCTGTGAGCAGAGAGAGGAACATCAGCTACAGCCCTGGGTGCTGGGATCACACCACAGCTAACGGAATGATCTTCATACATTCTTGCAGCTGGAATGTTGGTAGCAGTTCTGCCCTTGACGTTAATAAGGCAGCTCCTGTTATAAATCACTGCAGTCTGTGGGAGCAGGATGAAATGTAAAATACCTGGCGCTCTCCCACAAAGGAAAAGGCAACAGTGAAATACAGATAGGCCAGAAATGCGGAGCTCAGGTCACCTCCGTGTATTGCTGTGATGAAGAGGGGTCTCAGGGTGACTTTCCCATTCCCCGATTACAACACTCGATGCGGGTAAAGGAATGTTGGTGGCAGGAGAAGAAAATGACCACCTCTGGATAGCGCTGACTTGAAAGGAACGAAGCCTGCACAGGCAGATGGGCATTTTCTGAAGCAGATTTCTTCTTTTATTTGGAATCAGCCCTGAAGTGAGGTAAAAAAAAGGAGCCAGGAGAAGGGAAAAGCAGAACAGTTTGCTGTGCTTTGGAGCTCCCATGAATGGCTTCCTCTATGAAATGTGTGTGTGGGGACACATGTGTGAGCATGTGTGTGCATCTGCGCCTATCTGTGTAAGGTGTCTGTTAGATGAGGGCAAAGCTGGAAATCACAGTGGTCCTTGACTCACAATTATTTACTCTCTGCCTCCTCCATCCAACAACCCCAGATCCAAGTTTCAGAGCTCACGCTCTGGGAAAATCCCCCGAGAGCCATCTTTTGACAGTTATTTTCCCATCTAAATCTCCCTTCCAGCAATTTGAATAATACAGTTCAAACACTAGCCCGAGTGCCAGTGTTCCTGCTGGAGGGAGTGTGGGACCAGCAGAGGTGGGGGAGTTTGGGGAGTATTTTTTTAATCAGATAAATTATTGCTGGGAAACCAGCCACTTCTCTCCATTCAATTTATACTCTATGGGGAATCCATCTAATACCCCTTCTCTTGGTGAGAAGCAGGACCAGAGATGCTGTATCAAACCAGGGAGGAATGCAAAAGACGAGATGGAGTGCAGGGAATGAACAGGGAACGGGAGGAAGGGGCTGTGTAAAAGCCCGTGGACAAGAAGAAAAGCCAACGAGACGTGTACGTACCTCCTCAGACGGGAGGAAAATGTCTGTGCTCGTTTCTCCCCTGGCAAACTGCAGCAGGCTGAGGCCAGTGTGGGCTAAGAGTGGGACGGGTTGGCTCTGAGCTTCAGGGCTGAGTGAGGAGCTCCGCACCCGCAGGGAGGTGGCGCAGGTCCGGGGCTGCAGGGATGGAGGTTCCTATCAGGCTCTGCTGGAGTCTGCAAAATGAGCTCAGTGATTTCACACCAGCTCCCAGTGGAACTGGGAACGTGCCAATTCACCTCTGCAGTGTAACTGGAACCGAGTAATGCATTGCTGGCCGGCTCGGAGAAACCAAGGACCAGGAACAGAGGCAGCTCCCAGCACATCTGGTTTCAGACATGCTTGCTGAGCAGCACGTCTGGGAAGCTTGCCCTGTTGTCTGGGCATACCTTTTATTCCTGTTTGGATGACACGAACACCTTAAGGCTCCAACCAAGACAAGGCTCCATTGTGCTGAGGCGCTGCATACACATGCAGTGAGAGACAGGCCGTGTCCTGAAGAGCTCCGAGCCCAACCAGGGAGGCAATTAGAGGTGGGGAGTGGAAGCAGGTGCACAGAGAAGGGAAATGATTTCCTGAGCTCATCAGGTGAGTCAAGGTCTAAACCAAAACCAGAGCCCAGTGCCTGACACCTGGCCACAGCACTTGCTTCTCTTCCAGGTGCCAACACCAGTTTAGTCCATAGGCTTCCTGCTCCAGCATTTCTCAGCAAATATAAATCACAGAATCCCAGACTGGTTTGTGTTGAAGGGACTTTAACCTCATCCAGTTCCAACCCCTGCCACAGGCAGGGACACCTTCCACTAGAGCAGCTTGCTCCAAGCCCCTGTGTCCAACCTGGCCTTGAACACTGCCAGAGATGGAGCAGCCACAGCTTCCCTGGGCACCCTGTGCCAGCGCCTCAGCACCCTCACAGGGAAGAGCTTCTGCCTAAGATGTAACCTGAACTTCCCCTGTTTCAGTTTGAACCCATCACCCCTTGTCCAAGCGCTACAGTCTCTGATGAAGAGTCCCTCTCTGGCAGCCAAATGCATAGACAGTGTTTAAAGAACTACAGGGTAACGGCACCTCAGTGGGTGCCATGGCACACTTCTGTGGCCTTTTCTTCTTCTCTATAACAAAGAATCAAAAGTGTTAGTGGGAAAGTTGGCAGCAAGCTCAGGAGACAAGGAGACTTCTGAGGAAGATCTCCCAGATTCCAGGAGTGGCTACGGTACAAATAATGGTAGAAAATAAAGGAATTGACTCAGCAGGAGGCAGAGGGGAACAAGTAGAAGAGTCACTCTATGCTGGAAAGCTCAAAGGAGAATATGACACACAAAGCAGACGAGAGAAATAAGGCAAAAGGAATTCATTCAGATGTGTACAGTCTGCATTTTTGGATAGCTTCCCTCTCACAGCTTGTCAGAAACTGCTGAGCACCCATTCTCTGGCAATCAGGCCTTAACCAAAGTCCAGTTATGTGGGGCCCAAACCAAACAGGAACAATTCCTTTAATTTAGAGCTCTTTTCCATCTGCTGTAACAGGTGATGGGATTTCACCAGACGCCATGATTCTCTGTCTCCAAGTCCGTGTGAGTGTGTCATTCCTGATACTTCAGCTCCCTTTCCCAGGCACAATTAATGCTTAAAGCAACACTGAGCTAAGCACTTTGTTAAAGCCCCCTCTGCCCACCAACCAGCTGAACTTCTTGTCAGACCTCAATTAACCTCCAAGGTTATTACTTGCAATTACAGATCTCCCTAGAAATGGCAGAACAACTTGTGCCAGAATGAAGTGAGCCCCCTGGTCCTGCCTGTTCTGGGTTCTGGACCACCCTGCCCTGTAGTGGTTCATGTCCAGCTGAGACATTCCCAGGAAAAGAAATTAATAACTTTTGGGCTTTTTCTCCCTTTCTAAGAACAAAGAAAGTGTTATCCCTTCCTCCTCCGCTTTCTTTCTTGTGTTTTCAGTCCTTGGACATATGTACTTGAGGGTGGTGAGGCACTGGAATGGTTTGCCCAAGGAAGCTGTGAATGCTCCATCCCTAGCGGTGTTCAAGGCCAGGTTGGACAGAGCCTTGGGTGACATGGTTTAGTGGGAGGTGTCCCTGCCCATGGCAGGGGGGTTGGAACTGGATGATCTTGAGGTCTTTTCCAACCCAAACCATTCTATGGTTCTATGATTAAAGCACTGCCCATTTCAGAGGCTTTATCTGGGACTGGATGGACTCTGGTGGAAGGTAAATTCAAGCTGCTCGGTGCATTTACTTGTCCCTAAATGTCTTTTTTTGAATCTGTTCCAGATTCTAACCATTTTACAGTAGGATTCAGGGATTCAGTGATCTCTCCCCTCTCAATCCCCAAGAAAAGCAGAAACACAAACTCTTCAACCCTAGATCAAGCACAAATCTCTCTGAAATCCCAATGTGGAACCATCTTTCCTAGGTCTCTCTCCTCCATGACTCTTGCACTCCCCAGGATCTGCAGCAGTTTCCCTGTCCAAGGAAAGAAAACACTGACATGAATCAGGACCTCTTCTTGACAGGAGCAAGGAGGAGGGGCTGCTCTTTGCCAGCAGGTACACATTAAATTGCTGTTGAAGCCTCTCCAATATGTCTAGTGACTCACAGGCCTGTGGGAGTTTTAAGCTGCTCCATTCTTCCACACTGGTTATCATCTTTAATTTCTTTTACACCTGGTAACATGTGGTTTCTAGAAATCTCTCTGGGCTCAATAAACAATGGAAGTGAACCTCCTTATTCTGCTTCCTTTCTTTTCCTGCCCCTCTTCATTCATTTTCTGGCTATAAGGCTGAGCAACCAAATCCCACTGGAACCTCTGGGAAGCAAAGGGTGGCTGGAAATGGCAGGAAAAAGGGTCCTGCCCAAGCGCGAAAGAAAAATAAGGAGTCCCCAGCCCTCTACTAGGGGAAGACACCTGCCTGCCTGCTTCAGGCTTTGGCTCTATTACACACAGGGTAAGGAAAGGGCAAGAAAACATGGACTTTACACAGTCAGGGATCTGTGTCCCTGCAGGAAACAGTTCATGTGCTGCTTCTTGGGGACAGCCAGTGTACTCAAAGGTTTGCCAACGCCTGGTCTGAAGGCCCTGATGGTCCATAGCAGCACAGGCTTTTCTGCCCATGTCCCTTGTCACTGTCCCAATGGTGCACCTGCAGGAGAGGACGTGGCAGGATGGACACACAGGGTCCCTGCACGTCCCACTCGAGGCTGATGCACCTTGGAGCTCCTCACCATCACTGCACTCATGGAACACTGCAGCGACAATTGCATCCCTGAGAAACCGAAGTTCCTAAGCTGAGTTATTAAGGAATTAGATCCTGCAGATCATCTTCTCCCCCTGCCATTCCCTGCAGTATTCCTACTCACTTCCAAGTCCTGCATGTGCTTGGCTGGACAAAGAGCAGTGCACGCTCATTTGGAGCTGCCTGGCCAGCTGGCTGCTGCTGCTACCCCAAATAGATGTGTGCTGGAGGTTCCTTCCATCAGTGGGGACTCTTTTTTGGGTTTCTCTTTCCTCTGTCCAGCTGCAAACGTTCAGGTAACTTGTGGGAATTCTGTTCTTAACGAAGCCACTGATTGACTGGCAGTCTGAGAAGTAATTCAAGGGGAGGGAAGAATGGCAGATAAATAGCAGGATGCCTCTTCAGAAACCAAGACTAAAATGCTAGAGCAAAACGGTTGCTGGAAATCTTGTTTTCCTTGCCCACAAATTCCCTGATGTGGAAAACATACCCCCCTTTCCTATATTCTCCAATTTGCTACAAGTTCAAACACGAACAGCTTCTGCTGGGAGTAGCTGATTGTGCCAGAATGTGATAGTTGCTGTTCCTGTGCTGTCCTACCCCCTCACGTCACCCCATTTCAGCCCAGAAAATGGAAGTTGCTCGGTGTTTACTAACCACTCTGCTCCTTTCCACTCCGCAAGGAGCTCTGTGGGAGAGCCAAGCCTCTGCTGTTTACAAGCCCATCTGCTTTGGTTGCTTTTCTTCACCTGAAGTTAGAATGCTCCGTTCAGGAGATTGCTCATGGTTGTGTTGGGAACTGCAAAAAGCAGATGAGGATTTCAGGTAAGCAGCATGAAAAGAAGAATACACATCTGTTCTCATCTAAAGAGCCCTAAAAGCAATAATTTAAGAAGAAAAAAAAAAACAAGATGAAGGAGGAAATGCCAAAAAGCCAGCAATGGTTTCAGCAGCACAATCATTCTAAGGAGAGTTTGTCTGAAGTTTTTATGAGAATTCCAACATTTAGAACCAAAAGGGAAAATGCACAAGTGCTCCGATGCCTGTTTCCCTGAGATCACACTAATCCCTCTGCTCTCTGCATTTTAAAGTCTCTATAGGTAGAACTGCAAGGCTCTACTTTGCCCAAACCTGTACTGCTGCTGTAAGCTGTTCAGTCACTAGCTCTCCATGTAGTTTAACTCAATGCCACAGGTTTCCAGGAGTAATAGGGGGACCCTTGGGAGCCAGAAAGAGATTGGAGATGTCTGTCTGTCCCTAAGACCTTCAGGGGAGGGTGTCCAGAGACTACCCTCAACACCAGAGCTGCTGTCCTTACAGCCTGAGCCTGCAAGCATGGCTGCAGGAGGGACCGGAGGGGCTCTCCATAACGCAGTACACTGCGAGCCAGCTAAAGCACCCATGCGACATGCCTGGGCAGGCTGCTGCAGACATGCACAGCCTCTGCAGGAGGCAGCTGCAGGGATGGGAGGCAGCCAGGCTAAGGAGCATGCTGTGCTCACAGACACTGCTGTGGATGGAGTGATACCTGTGAGAGCCACTGCTCTGTGGGGCCACAGCCACTGCAGAGGGGCTGCACTCCTACATGTGGGCACTGAGGCGATGGGGATGGGCAGACTACGACAACCACTCCTTGCTCCCGGCCGATGTGCTGGTGTCTGGCTTGGAAGAGAAAACAAATTGCTGCTGTTCCTGGGCACTTCTGAGAGATAGTGGAAATTAGAGGAGCCCAAAGAAAGGAGCTGAACTGCCCCCAACCAGAAAACAGAGGTGGCAAAAGTATCTTTGCTCCAGCCCTTTCTGTGTTTCACACCTAGAGTCCTTAACTCAGGCCAAGAACTAAAGGCTAAAGAAAGGAGCAGCACTTGGAACAGTCTCTGTGCTGTGCCATTATCTTTAGGAGGGTCAGCCTGCCCACAGAGACACATGGCATCCGTGTGGCAGAGCAGATGTGTGGTTTTACAGAACAAACATTAGAAGTTCACAACTCATGTATGAACGAAGGCTGAGAAGGAGCAGTAAGTACTGGAAGGTGGAGAGGATCATAGAGTCAGAGGCTGGTTTGTGTTGGAAAGGAACTTAAAGCTCACCCAGTTCCAACTCCCTGCCACGGGCAGGGACACCTTCCACTAGAGCAGCTTGCTCCAAGCCCCTGTGTCCAACCTGGCCTT
>WYDI02009858.1:0-16275 GCA_009867235.2 Psittacus erithacus
ATAAGGTTGGCATCAACCCACCTCACAAGCATGTCAAGGTCCCTCTGGATGGCATTCCTTCCCTCCAGCGTATCAACTGAACCACACAGCTTGATGTCATCGGCAAACTTGCTGAGGGCGCACTCAATCCCACTGTCCATGTCACTGACAAAGATGTTGAACAAGATGGGTCTCAAAACTGATTCCTGAGGGACATCACTCGTTACTGGTCTTCAGCTGGACATTGAGCCATTGACCACAACTCTTTGCATGTGACCATCCAGCCAGTTCCTTATCCATCAAGTAGTCCATCTGTCAAACTGATGTCTCTCCAATTTAGAGACAAATTCCCACAAATTTAAGTCAGTGTCACAATTAGTCTCAATATGGGTGTCACAAATTTATTTCTTCAACTAATATTTGTTGCATTGTTATCAAAGTCATGATGGTTTTCTAGTTTTTAAGTTATTTCAATATGAGTCCAAGAAAGTGTGTAAAATTCTGAAACATAGGACTATAATGGTTTTCACTAACAGGTCAAATGCCAAGATATGAGAGTCCGTTTTCCCTTTCTACCCTATGATGTAAGTTATCATTGCTCCACTGATTTCACGGTAAATATTACTCTCAGAAGGAAGAAGTAAGTCTTCAGTTGTATAATAATTATCCTGAGGTCAATATGGGCACTGAAGTCAGCTGCTGTAAAACTAATCGTTTAAAATAACACATATGTAGTTTTAACTTCATCTGAGGAAATACATAACTACATGTGTTTATGTAAATATAAGTGGATATTCTTCAAGAGTAAACTCAGATTTAGATTATGTCCAAGTATTGTTTTAAATATCACTTTATATTTCAGCTCCTCTTTCTTTTCTGTCTTGTAGAAGTGTTTGAATTTGTCAGTAATAAAGATTCTTCTCTTTGCTTTAAACAGTGGCTGCTAGCAAGCACACAGATGATCACAAACTTTAATGTTCATGCTAGCTTTCCCACAAGTTCATACAGTCATTGTAATCAGATGTTGATGCACATGTTTTTAAATCTTTCAAATGGAGATCCTGTATTCATAAACAATGAAGGATCTGAGTATATCCAGGTGGCAATAATTCAAGATTTTTGGAGAATATTTCACATTAAAGATAAATTTATAAATCACAGAATTTGCATTGAGTTTATACTCATGCATTTTTTTTCCATAACATATAATGCTTCTGAACTGGAGGCTTGTAACTGCAGTTCATTTGACAGCCTTGTTAAACACTAATTTCTAATGATGGAAGAGGCACACACACATAAGCATACACACTAAGTATGGGATTTCTTTACAGCACTAATTATCTAAATGTAAAAGTTGAATATTTGTCAGAGCTATTTTCCTGTGTCTGGTATTCCTAGTGTCATTAAAACAGTAACATTTCCTTAAAAAAGTAGAAATGTTCTTAGCAATTTCTTTTCCAAAACTAAAATAAAATTGTATTTCTTTTGAATATTAAATATTTATCATGTTTATGAAAGCAGATAATTATTAATTCCATATTAATTTACAACTATATGTACATATAAATTACTGTCAACTTCAGATGAAGTGAAATATGTACTTCGATGTAAGTACCAGGATAAAGTGGAAGGTTAATTGAATCTATTATTGCAGTCAGCAGTCTCATATCCCTGAGAAGAAACCAAGGAACTACAGAGAGGTGTCATCATTCTGTTTTCATCACTTCACTTTCTGCTCTTCTCATTTGCTGTCCTAATTCATTTGTGGTGACCTGGCTATTTGTCCTTCTTATTCTTTTGTACTTTTTTCCCTTCTTTCCGAGATGTTACTGCTACAAGAATCAAAACCCGTTGCTTATAATTTATTTTCCCTTTGAATTCCTATTTACCAAGAGGTGAGGTAAGAAAAAGGTACCTAGCACTAAGTCCAGCCTGGAAAGCATAAGAAGATGCTCATAGCTCTTGCATACCAGAAACAAGACTACATGCCATTCTAAAGACAGAGGATAATCTTTGAAACAGCTTGCAAATTTGACTACCTTTCCATTACTAGTCATCCCAGCTCGAGATTCACCTGAATGTGGGGTATCTGGATCTTACTCTGTCTATGGTAACAGCTGTAAACTGTTCCTTTGACATTCATTTTCCTCTTTTTAGTTGTGCTCTTTCTTCAGGTCTGTTCTTCATACTATAAATGTGAACTTAAGACAATAATGCTGTAGATTCTTTAGTGGGGTAGGGTTAGGACCATAATGCATAAAAGATTTCTACTGAAGAAAGTTGTCTAATAAACCTGTGAAAAAACTTCCAAACCTATTTCCAGATATTTCTGAGCAGCTATTTCAGCTGCTTTTGAATCATTTGATAATGTGGTAAATTTTCATTTTCATGAAATATTTTTAGCTGATCTCCTTATAAAGGACCACGTAAAGTTTGATCAGGACTTGGAAAGATAAACTTTATAATTCTCTCTTGCTGTCCCATTCTTCCTCTTCCCCTACACTTGTGTAATTTGTCTAAGCCATGTCCACCCTCCCCCCATCTTCCCCTGCCTTTCCTCACCATGTACTTGAAGGACTTAGAGATGCAAGGTCTTAATGATAAGAGTTGACTCTACCAACAGAAAATGACTTGCTGTAATGTTTACTTCAACTTCCCACTCCAAGCTCTGCACCAGCAGAATGACATCTAGGGATTGTACTGAATTTTTATGTGCATTCATATTGTGTTAGGACTGTGATCTTCTTTGAGAAGACAAAAAATCCAAGGTTTTTCTCTGGTTAAGTAATTTTTGGAAGGTGAATCACAGAAGCACAGACTCACAGAATAACAGCTTGTAAAGGACCTCAAGGATCATCTGGTCCAACCTTCCTAGGCAAAGCATGACCTAGACTAGATGTCCCAGTACCCTGTCCAGCTGAATCTTAAAAGTGGCCAACACTGGGGAATTCACCACTTCTCTAGGGAGATTAGTCTATAAAGTTTGATTGCTCTCAATGTGAAAAATTTTCCTCTTCTGTCCAGTTGGACTATCACCAGGAATAACTTGTGCCCAAAGCTGCTTATCTTTCCCATGAGACTCCTTGTAAAAAGGGAATCTCCACTTTCTTTGTTGCCACCCTTTAAATACTGGAACATGGTGACAAAGGTCTTCCCTGAGCTGCCTTTTCTCGAGGCTGAACAAACCTAGTTCTCTCACCTTTTCCTCATACTAGGCTTACTAGTCATTTGATCAACTTTGTGGCTATTCTCTGGACATTTTCCAGCCTGTCCTGTCCGCATCTTTTTTTGTATAGTGGGAGCCAAAACTGAGCACAGTATTCCAGGTGTGGCCTGAAAAGCACTGAGTAGAGTGAAATAACATCTTTATCTCTGCTGGTGATGCTTTTGTTGATGTAACTGTTGGCTTTCTTTGCCGCAGCTGCACACTGTTCGCTCATACATTGAGCTTGCAAGTGGACATAAAGACATATAGACATTTTATTTTGAAGCTCTAACCATGTAAATTATGTATTCAAACTTTTTTTAGATCTTTTGTTATTTTATATTAGTTTTGTGTGTGATCATTTTGCCTCAAATACTTGCAGAGACCATACACAATTAGGTTTTGGACAGTAAGGGACTGGAGAAGACATAGAGCATAACAAATAAGACCATTAAAAATCTTTTTTTAGAGGTCTTTTTAGGACTTTTAGCTTTACAGGGAATTATGAAGGGAAAACTATAGAGGTTTGGGATTATTTTGAAAGTCCAATGTATCAGCAACACAAATAGACAGATGACGAGTCTTCCAATTTCTTACAGACTTTCTTAAGTACAGATGATTTTTATGAGGAAAACATTCTCTGTTATTCAAGGGTTGTTAAGAATAGGTTAAACAAACTGCTGCCAGGATAATTAATTCCTTAAAATAGCAGATGAATTAGATGGTTTCTCAAGTTTCTTTACCTTTGGGTTTCCTTTGGTTCAGCTGTCATTTGTCTGGAATTCTATACAGTCATCAGATCAATAACTAACGTATACCCTAAACTAAATTGTTAGCAGATTAAATGCTAGTTCTGCCAGTATCTTTCCTAGTATTCAGTGACAGCAACTGAAAGGAAACTTAATAGATAATCACTACTTATCAAAAGGTTCACCACTGTGAACTTTAAATTCCTAGCTGATGAAATTGTGCATACTTCTGATTTGAATGTCAACCAATATAATTTTGTACTGAATCATCAGTGTCATCAGAAAATACAAGCTATTCAGAAGCATTGGGCCACAGAAACCATAATGACTAGTGAATAAATACTTGTTTAGTGACAACTCACCTATGTGAACTTACAACAGAAAGGGGCTGGTTCCACAGACACATATAGATCAGTGCTTGAACCAATTGCCTGTGGATTTCTATACCTTCCTTGCAAGTGCAAAGGGGCGGTTATTTTTATTGAATAGCTTGTGAAGAGTAAAAGACTATGGCAGTTCTCCCTCCAGGTCTTCCTGAGCCAGGCAGTCTAACCTCTTTTTGATATCAGGTTGTGAGTGATGATGCTTCAGTTGATGGCTGACTTTACATTGATCAAAAAGATCTTTGGTTGTCCAAACTGAAGAGAAAACATCAGTAACTGAGAAAACATGAGCCATCCAGAATCCATCAATGCCATAGGAAGGAACAGTCTCAACTTAAAAAGTAGACACACCAAAAAAGTGAAAGTGTATTGGAACCATATAACTTTGAGAGAGGAAAATAACTAATGAACAGCATATCCTTATTTTTACTATATCACAGAGGCTGACATTCAAAAATCGTTTAAAGTTCCTACTAATTAAAAAATAAATACTCTCTGTGAAGGCTTTTATTATGTTGGCATATAAAGGTATTTGTACCATTCAACATGCATAACTCAAAACATTTGTGGAAGTACTGTATAAATTACCTGTCTTCGCAGTCACACAAAACTAATATTATATATGCTTTGAATTATTTCTCATTCAAGCATGACCACTGGCTTTTTTCTACTTAATGTACGACATTAGTTTGATATCTCTTCTCAGTAATAGGACCTCCAGTTACGTAGTATCTCCTAGAAAAAAAATTTACCATCTACTTTAATCCAAGTCAAAATTGTACTTCTGAATATTTAACCTGCAGGAATTTGGTCTGGAACTGTTCAGCCATACCGCATCTATAAATAGCTGAAATATATCAATGGAACAAAAGTCCAAATATGTTTGAACATTGCTCTTCTTATTGTACAGCTGGTGAAACTCAGAGACGTTGGGACTCAGTCCAAAGCCTATGGAGGCTAGCAGAAAGACTCTAAAATGTCTCAAAGGTCTAATCCCATTGTCCTCATTCTACTGTAAATGTACAAGCTGCTCATGATCCACTCAGAATTCGTTACATTGATTTGAAATCTGGCCTCCAGTTGCATGGATCCTTTTCAGAATACTTGATCTGAGTTTGCAGTTAAACAGGCAGGGAATCTAACTTCATGTTGCTGTGTATGCTTCTTCTGCCACTTTCTATGGGTCTACATAACCATCAGGTCCAGAGACCTTTTCCCAGAGCACAGCTAGCAGAGACAGCCAACAGATGCAGCAGTTTGCATGGCAGGTTCTGGGCTCTGCTTCCTGGAAATGTTCTTGAGTTTCCAGGCACTTTGTTAGAGACCTGGTAACTCTGGGGAAGCCACAAAGGAGCATGAGGTTGCCTGATGCTGCCAGGTAATGCTAAGGGTAAGGTAAGGTTAGTTCTATCAGATTCTGGCAGACTGTCAGCTGTCCTTCATCAGGTGATATCTGCAACCTCTGTTTTAGTTTAACCCCCATTAAGGAGAATCAAGTCCTTTCTCTTCAGCTGCTAAGGACAGGCCTATATGAGAGCACATGGCCAACAGATGAAACAGTTTATGCAGTGGAATGCATAAGGAAAGGCCTGCAAATTTTCTCCAGGTAACGCATAGGTAATTAGGTATGGTAGAGCAAGGCTCCTGCTTCCTTTTAGGAAGTACAGGCCGGAGAAGTGACAAGGGGAAATGCCCTTTTATGATAAGGACAGCTTGAATGCATGGAGCTCTGCTTGGTATGGGTCAGGATCCAGTTGAGACTGATGGGTCATGATCAGTAGCCATACCAACATGGTTATCATTGTGATGGATATTTTCTGTGGATCTTACCAGGAAGATGTCTTCTTCAAACAACTGGAAGAATTCTCATGGTCACAGATCCTGGTCTTCATGGATGACTTTAACCACTCTGGTATCTGGTGGAAGGACAATGAAGAGGGACATAAGCAATATAGGAGACTTTTTGAGTGCATTGGAGACTACACAAAAGCAGGAGGAGTGCTTGATACACTGGAAGGTTGTTCCATCATCCAGAGGGATCTTGGCAGACTAGAGAGAGAAGCAGAGGGAACCTCATGAAGCCTGACAAAGGGAAAAGCAAAGTTCCTCCTTTTGGAAGAAGTCACCTCAGGAACCTCTACACAATGTGGGTCAGATGTCTGGAAAGCAGCTTTGCAGAAAAAGACTTTGGAGTCCAGGTGGACAACAGGCTGAGCATGAGACAGTAATGCTCCCTCATGGCTAAAAAGGCCAACAGTGTTCTGGCTGTGTTAGGAAGAGTGCGCCAGCAGATAGAGGGAGCAGCACTGGTGAGGGCATATCTGGAGTACTGTGTTCAGTTCTGGCCTCCCCAGTACAATAGAGATACATTGGTACTGAAGATCATTCAGCAAAGGACCACTAAGGTAGCTAAGATCTGAGTATCTCTCATATGAAGAAAAGCTGAGAAATCTGGGGCCAATTACTTTGGAGAGGAGAAGTCTCAGGGGAAAACTAATGAATGTATACAGATTTCTGATGAAAGCAAAGATTGTACAGGAGCTAGACTCTTCTTAGTAGCGCCTACTGACAGCTCAAGAGTCAACTGGTACTAATTAGAATATAGGAAATCCTATCTGAACACAAGAAAATATGTTTTTATATTGTCATAGTGTTTAAACACTGACACAGGTTGCCCAAAGGTATTGTGGAGTCACCATCTGTGAGTCATTCAGATAGAAAGGTATTGTAAAAAAGTAAATAGTAATGGCACAGTCAATGTCTTAATTTCGGTTTATGCACTCATTTTCTCTTTACACAAGAAGAATATCTTTATAGGTAAGTGAACTTTCGTTTCTCCTTCTAAGACTTAAAAGTTTTGGCAGCAAAGTTGCTGGCTTATACGGCAACATTAACAGTTTTTCTGCTAAATCACATACACTAACATGCAGGTATTGGGAATGCACATAACAGCTAAATCTGTTTGAATGGAAACCTGTGCTCTCTACTATAAAGAATGTTAAAAGCCATCCTCAACATCCTAGAAATCTGATTTTCAAAGGAATTAGTAAATGTATAGAGAACACAATTAAAAAGATTGATATGCTTCATGCTAGCGTCAGAGATGGAAGTAGATGGAAATTTCAGGAGACCATTAGTATCTTCATTGTAAAGAAAGGAAAGAGAAAACATTTGGACCTTGTGCTGGGTTCAGCAGTAGTAGTTCTACTAGCTGAACCCAGGACAGACACTTAGATGTAGATGGAATTCTTAATCCTTTCCCAGTTGTTGCTGAAATGAAGACTGCCTAGAGAGAACCAAGATGGGGGAGAATATGTCCATCTGAGGAGACGTAACACAACTGTACTTTTTGTGAAAATTGACGTACAGAAGAGCAGAAGGACCTAAAAAGAGATGATTACCACAAATCTACAGTGATAATGATTAACTGCACAGTAATATTCAGCAAAATATAGCCACAGCTGTTTAAAAAATGGCACTTTCCGTCTTCATCATACCAACAAATGTCAGATTTCATTAGGCTGTAGTTTGAAAGCCCTGAAAAATCAGAGGTTGAAGTTTCAAGGGTCTACATTGTTACCTGTCTTTGTGCTTTGACTGCCAAGCATTTCCAGTGCAAGCTATCACAAGTAGCTGAATTTACTAAACTTCACTATGTTTCCTGGAGAATTAAACAATATGGCACTAAAGGAGGGCTTGTAAAAATGATTTCAAGTTTTGAAGTGATTTAGAACCTGAATCTCCCTGAAGGAGCTTCTTTCGCTTGGAAGGAAACCTGTTTGAAGGTAAAGGTCTATGCATCACCTGGGTCAGGGTAGTGACTTACTTTCTGTTCTTTTAGCTGGGATCCAGAATCAAAACACCTGACCTCTAGAACTTTAAATAAGGTAAGCAACAATAGATCCAGTCAGGCTTTTATTTGTTAAGTTTTTTAGTATGTTGTTTTGATTTTTGGGGTTTTTTTTTGTGGGTTTTTTGGGTGGGTTTTTTTTTTTTGTTTTATTTGCTGTTTTTTGTTTGTTTTTTTTTTTTAATTCAAGGTTTTTTCTCATTCTGTACCTCATGTCACTTGCTTTCTCAGTCAGTAACTGTGAATCTGTTGGCTTTTGATCTGATGTCATATTTTTTTATGAATTTATCTTGCATGCAATAAAATTGAAGCTACTTACTGAGTCTGGTAGAGTTGAGATTTTTCATAGAAAACCCAAACCAAATATAAACTACCTTCGGCAAGCAGGGATCACTGTTCATATATATAGCATCAGGAAAACTTTGATTTAAACATGCTTTCATTTATATTAGTTACACACACTTATTGCGTGAATAAAACACTAATTCAGTTTTTCTCATTTTCAGTATGCCCTTCACTTCCATAATCCTTGAAATAATTTAGCTTTCTGTGACATCTGTTCTAAAAGATGTGCCACTTCATTAAACTTTTCCAACAACAGTGATATAAGTTTTAAGAATTATGATAATCCTGTTTTGTCTCTGTGGACAGAAGCATTTCTCATTCAAGATAAATTATGAATAAAGTGTGAGGATTTAGTTTTTCATTTGTTCCTCCACACATCTTTTCTTGAGAAGCTATCATTAACCTGAAGATCCCAACCTGCAAAGAGAAGGAAAGGAATGAGCCCTCACCACAATGTTCCTTCACGTAAAGGCGTTTACCAGGTGACCTAAAAGGGTTTATTTTAATTATTAATTTTTATTTATTGAAGGTTAAGTTGGAGATCATATGATGATAATTTATTTTGCAGCCTTTCTCAGAACTTTTCATATGAGATATTCAAGTACCATATAAGCAAAAAATAATGAAGCAACTTAGTCATTGCTGTGGCATACGCATTTTATGGGGGGATAAAAACTGAAGAACGAGATTTAAATTCTCATTTCTAGATCTCATATCTTAGCTTTAAAAAAAAAGAATTTTATAAAACAGAAGACTTTCAGGGGCCATGATGGAGTAGATGATTACAAGGAATGTGGGCTTGGATTTCTAAAAAGATGCTTATGAATTTCTTTTTGAACATGGACTCTGCTCTACCCTTATTACAGTTTCTGCAGTTTTCAGCACAACGTTTTCAAGGTTTGAGTCTTTTATTCTGTTATTGAGTTGCTTATATAATGTTTTATTAGTGACTTCACATTATTGAGATTTCTCACACTTCAGATCATGATTTCAATAAAATAATAAGTGGATGGATGAAATGAAGGAGGATGAAATGGACTGCAAAGTCAAAAAAACCAACAAAACAAACCAACCCTCAAGTAATTTCAAACTCCTGGATGGATCAACAGTGCGTGCTTGTTATTTAACTGCTATGTTCTTCTCAGGGTAGAGAACAACCTAGCCTTTAGTTAATTCACTATGTTCTTTCTTCCCATGGTCAATTCGGTCTCATTTCTGAATGTACAATTTGCAGATTTTCCACAAATATAATTGTAAATATGCATAAATAAGAATTTAATCTTCTCTTTCTCGTTGGTTCTTTCCTTTCAATAGAGGAGAGAGAACAGGAAGGGGGGCATAACACCCTCAAACATCACAGGATGGAAATTCAAAAGACAGAAAAAAAAATAAAAAAACCCGATATCTTCTGTATCTTTTTATTACTTTATATTTTCATGTGACCAGTAACTTCGTAATTTATACTCTATATGTTTTAGCTGAATTGAATCAGTGACAACAGCAAAGCTAATGAGTTGCATTCTTATCAAGAATATGATGATAACAGAGAATTAGAAGAGGAGAATAGAATATAAGACTGATAAAACAGAAGATTGTGAGTTTGGAAATAGTAGTGCTTTCACTCATTACAAATGGGGTGCTGTCTACCATAACATGCAAGGAACTACCATTTTGTAGAATCTGTGCAAATACACATACTTGATTTCCAACATGCTTGCTAATATCTTTTTTTTTAACAGTGGAGGAATAAAGAATATAGATGAGAAACTGCCTAATTGGAGTGGAGGGAAAGGAGATATTTGCCTAGGAAAGGCAAATAAGCCTAATAGTGGCCTAAGTAATAAGCCTAGTAGTGGTATGCATCATTTATGAGCCTGCCTTAAAAGAAAGTATGGTACTAAAGATACTAGGGGTGATGACAGTTCGAGAAATGTCAGATGATAAAAACAGATAGCAAAGCTAATTACAACCAGCAAATCTGCAGTGGCTATACTACCTTGTGCAGGAGTTCACTGAGACTACAAGCTATTATTTTCAAACTCTCAATGCATTTAGCGTGCCATAGAATTTAATGGACATGTTAAAATTAATGTGAAAATAAAATCTGATTTTTTTGTTTTCCTAAATGGATATTTCTTCTCCTGAGCACCAGCTAAAGGAGCATAAATAGAGGAGAGATGGATAAAAGGGACATCTGCAAATTCACTAAAATGAAGTTCGATGTATTGCAGTCTCTTAGTAGCTCAAGAAATATGTTTTCCATTTTTCTTCATTTAAAATAGGTGATCTGAAAATGTTGCATATTGAGTGAGCTATACTGCTTGGATTGATTAAATTAAGAAATTATGTCTGATAAAAAGGCAAAGTTATCTCTCTGGCAGGTGTATACATATGACAGACCATATAAGATTACCTAATTTATATAGTCTCCTTCAAGCTGATTTTATAATAATAATTTTAATTATTTTTCACATCCAAATAGGGAATATCCATTCAGGGCTAATTTTCTTTCTTTGAGTTGCAAACCTCTAGTGTATTTTAGCTTTAGCACAAACTGAATTCAGCCCAAAGTGCATACTTTATTTGGGAATTATGTATTTAACAGAATTCTGCAGTAGCCTTTATTTGAATAGACACCAGAAAAAAAAATAAAACAAAATTACTTGTCATTTTTTAAGTTTCTAGAATGTTTTTTGTTCAGTGTCTAACCTGTAAGACAGATCAAAACTGAATAATTTATGTAACAAAATAAAGACAACAAGGTCAGAGGAGATGTATGTTTTTTACAATAGGGAAAATTCAGGGACATAATAGTATGTGAGGCATATTCGTGAATGCTAAGGAGGGTTTTTCTTTCTTATTTTTCATTATAAGTAAATGAGCTCAAAGATGTGAGAAATTAAATTCTAGAAAAAATGAAAATTTGAGTGCATGGTAGTTAGGAATTAACTGTTTTCTTTGCTTCTTGTGATTTTCTGTGGGCCTTTGAGAAAGAATGTTCTAGGAGGTTGCCTTAGCAACACTGCACTTTAATAATCACATTAGTCAGAAAATGAAAAGAACTCAAAATACTATAGAAAAAGCACATAATGCCCACAAAAATATTATCACCTATGGAGAGGCCTCTTTTTACTAGTTCTTGTTTCCTCTTTCTCAGACAGTTTTTACTAGATGCTTATTATTGTTACAACAGTTTCCCAGCTGGCGACAACTGCAATGTTCCATATAATATATCAGCTATCTGAACTCATTCTTGAGTAGATGTGGCGCAGAATTCAGGGCCCAGGTTTCATTTCCTCCATTTCACCTCTATATCCACTACAAGGAAAACGTGAGGCTGCAGCACTGCAGGAATGTCTTTCTCATTGGCTGTAGAAGAATATGAAAATCTGAAGGGAAATCCCTCCACTTGTATAAAGGAAAATAAACTAAAGTAACATGGAAATATCCTTTATAATATTTAAAATTTTCCCACGACATAGCACTAAAGATAGCTCAGAAATAATGTCAGAATGACCAGCAGTTGAGGATGCAGGTGTATGATTCCAGATGACAGTCAATTCAGAGTCAGTCATCCAGAGCTCATAGATGAATAATTTTTTGCATGAATCAGTGCAAGACATTAATTTTGAATAATTCATTCTATGTAAATCATATGCATATATGTACATGATCACCCTTTTCAGTTGAAAATATGTTTTATACATGTGTCTACAACTTTGCTGCAAGATCATGATACAATAAGAAATGTTTGCTTACAGAATTGATTTTGTTAGTCAAACCATACTGTCAACACTGAAAGTTTTCTCTCATTTCTGCTTTCTATTCTCTATCTTTTGTAATCTTTCAGTGAAAAGGAGCAGAGTGTTTTGTTCCTCACTCATTTTGTCCTCTTCCATTTTGCAAAAATCAATTTTTTCATCCCCTCAGCTGTTCATCATGAAGCATAGACTACACTGGAAATTGAATATTTGCTCACCTGCTTTGTAAAAGCATAATCAGTTATGTCAGCAATTATACAAATGACATGCTGGAAACAGGGTTTGCTAGAGTTCTCTTCACCATCAGCTGAAAGTATAGCTTTTTCTCAGTAAAAGAAAATTACCGCCATGCTATATGTTAATGCAAGAATGGCTTAAAGCCTTCTTATTGTGGGTTAAGGCTGTGATTACAGAACTAAGGTTTAATGAAATATAAATTATGCTGATTGAAGCTCCTTTTCACATGCTAGGATCAGAGGCCAGAATATTTGATACCTATTTTTTGTTAGTCTTTTGGTTTGTTAAGAAGATTAATGTTACAACAGCTTAGGAAGATGTGTGAATACTAAGTTTCAAAAGCAGGAAAGCAGCATCATTTTAAACTAAAAGCTTGGGTAAATGCTGCATATCAGTGTTTGTGAACATCTATTTGAATTTTCCATCCTAATAAATTATCACTTAGTTTTTTTTCTACTGACCAGTCATAAATATGTTTGTTCACAGTTATTTTCCCAAAATACCTGCCACTGATACTGTAGTATTTTACCTTCAAATAACAATGTCATTATATAAATGGGTCTTCACAGGTCAGAATCAACCAGCATCCTTCATGGTGCAATGCAACATGAGGACTTTAAGGAATAAAGACCTCATGTAGCTTCAGAAGATACGGAAGCAGGAATCCAGACAGGCTTACGGAAAACACTGTGTGAATGGATTTTAAAAGGTCAACTGTTTCATCCCATTATTTCACATGTATTTAAATTTTTTTCCTGGGTATTTTACTGAGAGTTACTTGAGTCCCCAGGTTGTTTAAGCCACACAAGACAATAATAAATGTAATGCATTTCATATCTAAAAAGTTGGTTATTAGTTTTTTGTTTGGTTTATTTTTGTGGGTTTTTTTGTAGATAACTACAAATAGAAATCCATTTCATTTTGTAAGAGTATTCACACTTATTTTTTTTAAATGTAGTGGTATCCTCACTGTTGCATCTTCAGTTTTGAAATCGTACTTTGTCATCGTACAGAGATAAATCATTTGAAGTTCTGATGTACTGCTCTCTGAGCTTCTCACTTCATTTTCCAGTGACATTCCCACTTATTCAAAAAAATTTAATCTAGAGAATCCTAGCACAGCTTTTCATTCTAATAACATACGTTGCCTTTAACACTGTCATCAATTTGTAGAAAAAAACCTGGAAACAGAGAAGTATTGAGGGAGTTATTCAAGATCAAACAACTCGGAGATAGAAGATGAAAAAACCATAAATCTCAAATTGTTGTTTTAACCTGTCTTTTACTTTAGATTATTGATGTGTAAAGCTATTTTGGAGATAAATTAATCCCATAGTTTGAGCTCACACTGAAGTAATCTATCTGGTAAGGAAACATATCTGTGTCTTGAAGAAAATTTGCATAGCTATGTAAACTCTAGACAGTACATTCTCTAATCACGTGTGCATATTCTACAGATACACACGGTCACAGATCCACAAGAACTTGCCTGCATTCAGTTCATTCTTCAAACTACAGAATTAGATGAAGATTCTGCAGAAAAGATGTCCTTAGTCCAGTCCTTCCTTTCCTCTTTTGTGTTGAACGAAACATTGTGGAGCAAATTTGTCATATTCCCTTAATGTATGAATTTTTCAGGAATATCATGGACATTGATAATAATATGGTGTCCTGATTTCAGCTGGGATAGAGTTAATTTTCTTCCAGGTAGCTGGTACAGTGCTGTGTTTTGACTTCAGTCTGAGAACAGTGCTGGTAACACACCAGTGTTTTAGCTGTTGCTAAGTAGCACTTACCCTGATCAAGGACTGTTCAGCCTCTCATGCTCTAACAATGAGGAGGGGCACAAGAAGCTGGGAGGGAGCAGAGACAGGACACTTGACCCAAACTAGTCAAAAGGGTATTCCATACCACAGCACGTCATGCCCAGTATATAAACTGGTGGGAGTTATCCGGAAGGCCCAGATTGCTGCTCGAGTCAGGCTGGGTATCAGTCAGCAGATGATGAGCAATTGTATTGTGCATCACTTGTGTTGTTTGTTTGTTTGTTGGATTTTTTTTTCCGTTTCTTTCCCCTTTTACTTTTATACCTCTCTCCTTATTTCTCTGATCATTATTATTATTATTACCATTAGTAGTAGTAGTAGCATCACATTGAACTTTATATTACCTATTAAACTGTTCTTATCTCAACTCACAGGTTTTACATTCTTTTGATTCTCCTCCCCATCCCACCTGGAAAGAGGGAAAGGGACTGGTGTGAGCAAGCAGCTGTGTGGGACTTAGTTGCCCGCTGGGTTTAAACCACAATATATGGTTAAAACATTCTTTCCTTGGGAAAAAACAGTAGGTGATGTACAGAACAGGAGTTTGCAATATTTACAGTCCAGTCACAGATGGAAGAGCATCAAAATCAGGCTACTGATTTTTTAACATTTATGCAGAATAAACACCCTGCGTTAGTAATATCCTTAACAATTTTAAAGCAAGGTTATATGATAGAAATAATCTGCTTAAAATGTAAAAATGATCATTTTGAGGAATGTCCTAAACAGAAGCATCTTGAAGATATAATGCTATACACCTAAAGAGTTTTAAGCTGTTTTCCAATCCATCCTAAGCAGTGTAATTAAACTTGTTGACTTACTGTTCCCGGGGAAACAAAGAGAATCAGGAATGTCAAGCCTTCAGAATAATTCAGTTAATGAGCAATACGGCAATAAACACAGATAATATTTTATCCAAAAATAGAGGAGTAGAAGTAACTGTATTGACAACCAAGGCTAAAAGTGGACATAGGAAAGATATTTAAAAAATGTAAAACTCAGACAGTACTTGGAAAAGCAAAATAATTAGTATGATGAACATGTCGTATCCTTTAATGTCTATGCTTTATGTCAGTAGAATTATGGAATTATGTAGACTGAACATTTATGCTACTCTGTTGTTTCTGCAGTGGCAAGTTTAAAGACTTGCCACTGCAGCATTGTACTTGACACTGCAGGATTTCATGGTGATAATGAGAACATTAGGAATATTCTATAATGACTGTTTTAGAGATGAAACGTGCTTCATGCTATAATACAAAAGCAAATTCACCTATCAGCTGGTAATGGGATGGAATAAGATATAATGTCTCTCCACTGATAGTTCTGTTAGATGAATCAAGTGGATTTTGAAATATTAAACCACATCTTTTTCTTGTGTAAGAAAATTGTATTCAACATCAATATACAGAAATTTCCAATCAACCGGCTGTTACTACTGTTAGGAATTATTGCATTTTTTCATATAGGGTTACAGTAAAGAATTTCAGCAGATCTCAAACCCAATTACTGAGTGACACTTTCCCCTTGCTACCTGACTCAGGCTAAATCTTGTGAAGACAAATGCAGAATGCGCAATGTGCATGGTTTTGCAAGTTTGCCTTTGTTCAATTGGTGATTCACACCCTGGAAATATTCCCCAAGTTTGTCTGGGGTTCCAAGAGAAACAGGCAGCCCTTTTAGAGCCTCCTGCTAGTAAATCAAGGCCCCAGCCCCTCTCTAGGGGACTGTATAGAAAGAAATAATCTCTGGGCATAGGTATAATTATCCCATTCTCTGCTGATGCCTAGAATCCCTAACCTTAATCAGCACATATGATAGGAGAAGGGCAATGGTTCATTGCCTGCTTGTCTCCTCTTGGCAAAGTGTTGTGGTTTAAGCTTAGTCGTAAATGAGACAAAGCATGTAGCCTGCTTGTTTTCCCCCCACAACCTGTCCTT
>WYDI02009858.1:23793-34875 GCA_009867235.2 Psittacus erithacus
GGTATAAAAAGGCGGGACTTTTGAAAGATCCGGTGTGCGTTGTGGCGGAGCTGGGGGAGGCTCTGCGCGCGCATCCAGGCCTGCTTTTGCTTATTGCTTCTCAGCCTAATTAAAATAGTTTTTGTTTTTCAATTGGTTTCAGTCATCTGTTTATAACAAGACCATTGTGAGTGCGGTTGTGTTGGCTTTAAAAAGACACCTTCAGATGTGGTAACCCGCATGTCTCCCACGTGCACAGACAACTTCCAATAATCTGCTTCTTCATTCTTAGTTGTCAGTTTATCAAACTGGGCTGACAGCTTGTGGATAGCTGAGTCAGTTCCCTCATACAACTGAGGTGGATCCCATCCCACTCAGTAATCTTTGGGTGACCGCTGGGGGGAGTCATCTTCCGACTCTGAATCAGAGGAGGAAGTGGGATTACTGCAGTCTGCCTTGCGCCCGCCTCTGGGCCTACGGTGGTTGCCACCCACCGGAACAGTCTGACTCGGAGTTGCTACAGACGAAGCTTCTGCATTGGAGTCAGTAACAGAGCTGGTGGTAGGCGAGTCACTTCCGGCCAGCACTTCACGGGCCGAGCCTTTTATTGGAACTTGTATGCCACAAGCAGACTTATCAAGGCTGTCCCCAAACAGGCGGGCAGTATTTGCCGACATGCCTCCAGACGGCTCCGTGGCACCCAACAGTTCCGATGCAGTCATCGCCATCTTTTTTTTCTGCCACCATCTGCTTCAAGTGGTTCATAACTTCTTGCCATGTCTGGCCTAAATGTTTCGCCACTTTACTTCCCGTCAAATGTCCCTTTTCTTTTGCCCAGTGGCAGAGCTCCTTGAGCTTCTTCCTACCCAAGCTCATGCCTCGCTTAGAGAGGATCTTAAATAGGAGCGTGAGTGCCGCTTCTCGGTCCATACCCAAGCAAGCGGTCTTACTGTTGTGGGTCCGATCTGGTGCACTCAGTCGGATGCCAGTCCCTTCCCCCGGCTGCTTCCCGCTCCGATGTCGGATTCCGGTCCCTTCCCCCGGATGCTGGTCCCTTCCCCCAGCTGCTTCCCACTCCAACTTCGGATTCCGGTCCCTTCCCCTGGATGCCGGTCCCTTCCCCTGGCTGCCAGTCCCTTTCCCCAGCTGCTTCCCACTACGACGTTGGATTCCGGTCCCTTCCCCCGGATGCTGGTCCCTTCCTGCACCCTGGTCCAGGCTTTCAGATTCGGGCCTCACGTCTCATCTCTCAGGTCCCTGTTCGGGCGCCAGATGTAGGGACCCAGATGTAGGAGACTGGCCGGAGTCAAGACACTAACTCAATATGAGTGATGGAGCTTGCCTGTTTATTGCGCAGTTTTAATGCATATTTATACCCCCTCAGGCTGATCACGCGTGCCACCTGCCTGCCACCTTACATAGTGATTGGTCACCTGGATTGTGCATGCGCTAGGAAATCCAGCTTCCCTTGTTAACTCTTTCCATGCTGTTTCCCACACTGTTTCCCACAGCAATAAAACTGCAAACAAATTTCACTGTAGAGGTGTGGAGTGATACACAAGACAGCAAATTCATCTGTAAAGTAGATGGACATGAGTTGATCACTCAAAGACATAAACAAGACTTTGGGATTACGATACGTATTTCCATGATAATATAGTCTTGGTACTTGGTAGTGCGCCAAAACCCGACTCAAAAGTTTAAAAATATGAGGAAATTGAGGGAGAGAAAATAGTGAAACCACTGTATAAATCTGTGTTCTTCCTATACTTTGAATGCTATGCACAGGTCTGATCTTATATCCAGAAAGTATTCAACAGAACTGAGAAAGATTCAGAGAAATATAGGAGTGTTCAAAAGTGTGAAAGATCTTATGTATAGCAAATAGTTGAGAAAACATGTTCTGCAGCTTGGAAAGGAAACTACGGAAAGGAAACTTCATAAAGGAAAATACTTTGAAAGATGTTCAAAGAGGTTAAAGAAACCACATGACTCCCAGGAAATCCTCAAAGCAGAACATAATTATATGACAGGCCAGTACCAGGGAGAATTATAATTTGTTTGCCTTGTTCTTCATCTTCCCTTCTTGTTGCTTGTGGCCACTGACAGATCCTTGTCCTGAGCCAGTATGACTTTCCTATAGAAGTCGTGCAAAATCACAGTCATCTTCTACTTTTTTGCTTTTGCTGCAGATGTTCTAGTCACTTTGATTCTTCGTTTGTCTTCTACAGATTAAATTCCTCCCATTGCATATTTCACATACATTTGTTTTATTGATGCAGGGAGCAGAAGTACAACAGTGAATACTCAAAGTTGCAGTGAAAACTCAAGGTAAAAGTCAAAGTTTTTTTTTTATGAGTTTCCCAGTGCAGCATCCTGCTCTTCAGTTGCATCAGTACATAATGAATACAAAAAGCATTAAATACAATGTAATCATGTTAAATAGGAAAATGTTTCAGAACTCCTAGGTCCCAACTTCATGCTAGACCTCTGAACTTTGGGCTAGGACACTCCAGCAAATTCAGGACATTTTGTTTCCTTTTAATTACTGTTACTCCATACAGCTCTTTCTCAGCTTTCTATCTCTGAGTTCTTTCAAAAGCAAGCGCATTAATTCTGCTTCTTTGTAAGCAAGGCTCCTGTGCACACCAAGAACCCTCATTCATTTTCTGTCTGGGGGTCAGGATGATGAGCCACCAAAGAAAATTTATAGATATAGCATACAGAGGAGCATTTGTTTATCTAAAATTAATAAATAAGTGTATTTTGGTAAATCTGCCTATGTATACCATTGGAAAAAATGGCTTTGTGGCTATTATTGAAGTATATGCTACTCTGCAGACTTGTGACTATTTGCCCAGCAGGTACTTCAGACTGACATCTTCATCAGTGATGACTGATATTACTGTCAGAAAGAGTGGATATTTTCAATATGGCTAGTGTTTTTCTCTTATATAAAAATTTTTGGGAGCTTCAGCTTTCCAGAAACTTGAAGGAAAACTTGTCAGAGAATCCCGAATTATGTACCTATATTCTGAAATACGTACCTATATTTGAAATATAGTTACAGGTCATATACCCTAAATTATTTCTTTTAAAAAGTACACTGACTGGAGTTAAAGGGAAAATGTTGCCAAAACCACCTGAAAATTATCCATAGCAAATTTTAAATTAGAATGTACTTAACACTTGTTCTAGGAAATCTATATTTTCTTGTTTGTGGATTATGAATTGTCAACAGCTCTGACTTTCTGATTTTGAGCTTTACATTAGAATTACAAAATTCTAATGTGTTTATGGTGTTTAATTATTAAAGCATATATGAAAAATATAATTTTTATATTAGAAACAGTTTATATTAAAAACTGTGTTGTGAGGGAAAAAAAATTTTGAAGATGATATCTGAGATTTATTCCATTTTGTATGGACACCTCTATAGAGATGAAATAAGAATTCCAGTGTTAAATACAGCCTAGCCTAATGATGGAAAAGAAAAAATCTTCTAGGAGAATATTTTGATCTAATATAAAATAAATATTGCAGAAAAAAAATTATTTGCTGATAGAATGTGTAGCAGCTGTAAAACAGAATATTTAAACCCAAAAATATTTGAAAAATTTGAAATATTATGAACTGGTGGTACACTAGTCAAGTGACCCAGCCAATGCAGAAATAAAAAAAAATCACCCTCTAATTAAATGAAGTGAGAATTTTCTTTTCCGGAGATTTTGAGCTAGTTTTTAAAAACAAAACTAATAATAAATATGGTTTCATAGCTTAGATTTCTTAAGGTAAATACTAGCCTCTACATGTGTAAAGTACTGACAAGTACTATGCGAATAGGATGGGGGTGGGGAAAATATATGAATGAACTAATAAGGATTGCAATAACCATTTTCTCAAAATCCAGACTGTGTGTTTTGTTCTGTGTCCATCGTGTTGATTGGCTTTTCTTTTCTTTTCTTTTTATTTGTGGACAAATAATAAATAACAATTTAAAACAATTTCTTAACATAACAACAAGAAGTCTTTTCCACAGCTTCATTTTTATGTTTTTTTTTTCTACAAAAACAATTCAAAATAATAATTATGATGATTCCCCACAGTTAAATGCATCAACAAACTTGTGCACCTCTTTAATTTTAACCTAAATGTCACAACAGATGCTGCTCTTCCAGTCTCAATAGGGAGCAGATTCCACAATCAGGGAGTATAATTACAGAAAGCTCTAGCTCCTGCTGTCTCAAAGTTACACTTAGGGCACGCTAAATAGTCTGCCAGTTTCAGTCTTCAATGGCTGACTGAGGCCTTTGGTAATAAAAGTTCAGTCAAGAGGACATTATGATACATCACAAAATGCTAACAGCTTTGTAGAATTTATAATCTGGTGAAACATATGCCAGCTTTGTACACTGCCAAGCAGTTAAAAACAAATACAATAAGAGTAGGAAATAAATATAGTGTTATGAGTTTGTAACAGGAAAACTGTCTATTTGCAATTACACAAGCAAAGTAATACATCTGACATAAAGCATAAATTGACAAGTAATGAAAACTGGTGCTTTTATCCAACAGCCTTTGTTGGACCCTGATCATAGCTACAAGGCAGCTTCAGTTAAAAATGGGATGTCAAGTAATATTTTTCTTTCATGACTTCATAAGAGATATGATTTAATTCCTTTTTTTAAGAAAATACAAAGATCGATAGTGAGATTTTTCTTTTGTATTAGATTTCTTCAGAAAAATCCAAATTTTTAATTGCAAGTAAAATTAATGTAGGTGGAAAAAAGTGACTTGTAAAATGAATTGGAGAAACGAATAATCTTTTCTCACAGAAGAATAACTGATGTTCTCACCTTTTGCTTCATGCAAGTCATAGGCACTCTGCAGTTAAATACCAACAATTCAGAAAAAGCGCTTATGCATGAAAATAACCCAAATGAAGAAGACAGGACACTTAAAATATTTCTCTATGAAGATATAAAATGTTGAAAGAATCTTAGGTTTAGTGTAAGCAGCTTCCCTCTATAACCTCAAAGTCATGATTCTTTTTTGTAAGAGCAAATAATTTTCAACTATAAACTTGGGGAACACTTCAGTTGGCTGTATTGCGTTGTAAATCCTGGAATTAAGAGAAGACATATTTACCTAATGGAAGTTAGATGAAAAGCACTCAAATAATAGTGATGGGAAGCTTTCATGTTAAAAACCCATATTTTCAACTTTGAGTTCACCAGTCAGAACAGCCATTATATTTTTTTTAGCTTCTATAGTCCTCCTCTTAGCTAAATTACAGAACTTTATCTCATTTTCTCCAGAAACAAAACAAATCATTGAGCAAGATCTGAAAAGACTTCTCCAGACACTATTTACAGTATGAATTAAAAATTTCACTAATGTGGGGATTCCCCCAGATGGGAATAGCTTGCATAAGGAAAATACGTATGGAAATAATTATGTTCCATTTGGGTTCACTTCATCCATTCTTCAACTAATTCACATTATTTGTTGTCAGTTCTTTCTTTGTGAGGAAGATTTTCTGATTAAAAACACATCAGATAATGTGTCATGGGCCTGAAGGTGTTCTCAGCCCTGACTGTCCCACCCCACCCTCCGATGTCTCTCCCCACCCTAAGCTTGGCCCTGGACCCCATATAAATAAGCACATTCATTCGAGAAAATTGGCTGTTAATATTGAGCAGAGATAGCCAAAAGGCAGAGGTATATTCACTAAGTACATAATCTCCTTTTGCTTTAAACTTTTCCTCAGGATTTACCATTCATCTTCAGATTCTTCACTGACATGAAGCTTTCTTCCCACTCATCTTCACGATAGGAATAGGTGAATGCACTACTTTCCAAGAAGCATCGTCCCAATGAAATGTGTTGAGATCCTTTCGTTGCATAAGATGTTCATATACAAGAAGCCTGAATGCAAAAAACTACAGAACAATTCCCCCGTGAAGATCTTCCCTCTCTTTGCAAATCCCTCTGAATTCTCAGAAACATATCTAATATAGAAAATTTTAGATTGTTATGGAGATTGTCCCTGGAGTAGAATCAATGAAACAAATATAAAAGTGGGCTGGTTCTTCAGCTGAGGGCAAGAAGCTGTCACACCAATACATTAGCTGGGGCCATTCTCTAGATGCATTTCACAGATGGTGGCCACTATATAAGAAACAGCTGCTCCAATATAGTCTGTTGCAACAAATAAACATCACTGGAAGGCAAAGGAAAATAGTAGCATTGCTACTTTTACTACCCATGTATCTCTACTTTAAGCAAAACCAAAGGTACAGAAATCTTCGGGGGTAATCAAATCTCATGTGCAGCCAACCACAAGAAGAAAAAGTATTCTTCCAAATAATTGTGACGTTTTAATTAAGTTGCATACTGGTGAATTAAGTAAAAATACATTTGAAACTCACTGCTTTTGAGAAGTTGGTATTGCAGAACGAAAATTTTCCAAGGCTGTCAAATTATCTTGCATTTTTAAGACTTCTGAATATTTCAAAATAAACTTTTGTGAGGTTTGTCTTTTTTTTTTTAATCAGTTAATCAAGAATGGAAAACAGTAATCTCTCTAGTTGCTAAAACCTTCCAACTAAAGTTGTGCTGCCCATTCTGGGTTCTTTTTACCAGTACTATCTGGAAGTATGCAAGAAATGAGATTAATTTTCCATATTTTCCTGTGATCATGAATGGGGAAAAAAATCTCTTTTATGTTTTTATGGTTTAATGCTTTAAATTTTTACAATTTGTAATCTAAATTATGAAAGTTCTGAGTACATGCTCGCATGTGTGTACATGTTCTTGTTTATCATGTCATATAGAATCCCAGTCCACATAAAATTGTAAATAATTTTCCTTCTATCTTTTCTCAAGATAAACTTTTCCAAAGCTCTCCTGGATGGAAAATAAGTGTATCAACTAGCTTGAGTCTTTTAAATACAACAATAAAAATGGTTATGTTGGGTCAGTTAGAGGGAAATTCTATAAGAGGCCTTTTCCTTGTAAAGTCTTTCTATTATGGACTGTAGCAGCTAGTTTGAACTACTGACTGAATTCATACAGACAACTAATCTTCCAAGAAAGCTACTCTACCTGACTGTGCTTTGAGCAGTGGGGTTGGTATAGATGATCTCTAGAGCTCTCTTTGAACCTTAGCTATTCTGTGTTTCTGCTATAGTGCTTTCAGTGTAGAGATCTGGTTGTTAGGATGGTCTTGAGATTCCAGGTGTGGCCATACCAGTGCTGAGGAGAAGGGAAGGTTCACATCTTTTGGTCTGCTGGCAACATTCTTCCTAGTGCAGCCAGGATGCTGTTCACCTTTTTAGCTGTGAGGGTGCATTGCTGGTTCATAGTCAGCTTGTTGTCCACCTGGACTCCAAGGTCCTTTTCTGAAAAGCTGCTTTCCAGCCTATTGGCACCCACTGTGTAGAGGTCCCTGAGGTTGTTCCTTCCAAGAAGCAGAGCTTTGCCTTTCCCTTTGTGAGGTTCCTG
The DNA here is from genome assembly GCA_009867235.2 of Psittacus erithacus. Taxonomy (NCBI): domain Eukaryota; kingdom Metazoa; phylum Chordata; class Aves; order Psittaciformes; family Psittacidae; genus Psittacus; species Psittacus erithacus. Next base: position 31,279 of record WYDI02009858.1, read on the forward strand.
TCTGCCTCTTTCTCTAGTCTGTTGAGATCCCCCTGAATGGCAGTGCAGCCATCTGGCCTATTGCACCATATGACTCTATGCTTATATAAGTACTCATTATGTTGAAAAGCCTTTATGGATCATGAAGTCAGTATATAAAGAATAATTCCAGAAACAGCATGTTAATTTTGCAGAAACTAAATTTATCTCATTTATTCAGCCATATATGAAAAGGGCTTGAGCCAGTGTCAGTGGTATATTCAGATATAGTTACCTGCATAATCAAAGTTTAGTTAAACCAGACGCTGAAAAAAGTAATTTACTTTTTAAATACATTCCATGCCTGATGTTCTAGGAAGCACTGCATGATCATTTATTCAAATGCCCCCTTTCAAAGGATGGCTTCACTGCATTAGCAAAATAAAGATTTAGAATTCAGTGGCAGGGAAGGATTTGTGTAAACCAGGAATCCAATAGACACAGTGGGTAAACCAACCCAGCACATTAATCCATGTCTAATCAAAGATATTCAGTCTTTAAGTTGCTATCAGTATTCAAAACAGACTAAACATAATTTTTTGAGTTGAAACGCATGAACTTAAATGATAAGAACTCTACAAACTCTTCCAAAGATGAAATAAGATTCAGCTTCGCTTGTTAAAATTTCAGGATGGATACTTGCCCAATAAATTTTGCAGCATATGGGATTCTTTTACCCATAGCAAACATATAGTTCTCTTTCTTCACAAATGAACAAAGTTAAAGATCCATTCTTACTGATATCAGGACACTTTTTTCTGTGCTTCTGTAATTAAGATATGCATACTGCTCTTTCAAACTCAGAATATCCCAGTTAGCCATTGCTATGTCCCCTTCATACACATTCTTACACTGAATTATTAATCTAGCTGACTTTTAGCTTCCTTTGTTGGGCAAATGTATTACATGAAGCACCTTTTACTCAATTCTGTGGGATTTTAAGTGATTTATTGTTTATTGCTCACTAGCCTTTTCCCTTCTCCAAGTCAGTTAAAAGAGATTGAGATTTTTAATAAACATTTGTTTATAATAGCTACCTTTTTCTTGGTTCCTTGAAAGAGAATCCTTTGGAAATACTGGGTGAAAATCATATCAATGAAAAATCGTCCTGGCCCTAAGTTTTACTGTTGAAGCTTTTTTTTCTAATGTTCCCAATTAGATTTACTTTTCATTGATTTAGGTCTATCTTCACTGCACTTAGTTTTATCAATTAGCCCTATGCTACCAAATATAAGAGCATCATACATAACCAGCTGACTTCCTAGTCCCTTGAAACAGTTTCTTGTGAACATGCACTTTATTTTTGTCCACATATGCCCAAGAGAAACTTATGCTGTTCTTCCTGCTGGCATTTATTTTCTACCTAAGCCCATTTGCAATTCACATAACCCTTCATATCTCTAAACCAGTCAAGAGTAAGAGAAATGAGACATTATATGCCAAAGAGTTATATTGAAAAGAAGGCATTCTAGATTAGCTATTTCAAGTTTTAAGCCATGACTAAGAAAGATACTATAATGACAGCAGAACTCAAAATAATGTTAACAGCAAGATGTGAAAAAGCTTATGAGGGTTTTGAAGGATCCAGTCTGACAGAAGACCTCCTGCTGGGAGTGGGGCTGCAGCCTGAAGGCATCAGAATCCAAGGTCAGTGTTCAAACAGCAAGCTAATCACAGATATGTTTGTATACTTGAGCAGGCATTGACCTGCGGAAGAAGATGGTGAGCAATATTAAACATGAAAAAATATTTGTCATAAGTGGAAAGTAACATGAAATGGTAAAAATTTAACACAAAGTTTTCCATTTAGTTCCCGTTTACATGGTATGGTCTAACCCTAAAGGAAACATGTAAAAAGAGTATGTTTGTTTCTGTGTCCAGCAGTATCCTTCCACATCATGAATGCACCGGGCATTCCTTGCATTTCTGTGACTGTCCATGGTAATTGCTTGGTACCCAGAAGTACTTCTGGGTCTGTTCTTCTGGAATATTTCTGTTGTTTTGAGCAAAAGGAGAAAACAAGGAAGAAACTGTAATAGGATACTGCAGCATCCAACCTAACCAAAATGCTGGCCAATATGAGCTAGTTACTTTGTCAAAAGTGTGTGAAAGTATATTGTTAATATACTATTTAATAACTGAAGGAACTGTGGTTTAGTCTAGAAAGTTAGAGCTAATGGGTTTACCTAACCACAGATTTTAAAATGAAACAAGGAAACAGTTTTTTTCCATTGCCTATGAAGTTTGATATACTGTCTCATCTACAAAAATATTCCTAATAAGATGGCATATATACTTTGGATGGCACCATATTTTGTTTGTTCATAAACTGTTGTGGATCTTGTCTCTGAATCTGCAGCCTTCCTGGCTATTGTACTACTGGGATAGGCTTTTGTTCATTCTTGCTTCCCCTGTTGCCTCTTATGTTGCTGAAAGAAAAATCTCATCTACTCCAGTAACAAATGCCATTAGCTATGTTTCACTAAGTTCCACTTTCTGTTATAAATCACAAGCTTCTCATTTCCTCACTTTAAAACATAACTGAAACACATAATTCAAGCTGAAGTATTATGGCCAAATGCATATTTTCAAATTTCGTGTTTCGCAGAAAACATTCATAAGCAGTTTTAACAAGATCTCCTAAAAGAAGTCCACATGCAACATAAGGTTGAGATTTGACGATAAATTAATGGGCACATTGTGACTATGGGAAAATTTAAGTTTGATGAGTTATTTTAAAAAATCCTTGCAGTATGGATAGGTGGCCTATTTCTAAAACAGAGTCATAATAGACTTTTGTCTCTTCAAGAAGTGGGTCTTGATGCTGGTTTGCTGATAAATCTTTTCAATGAAGCAGGACCATAGTGCTGAGGAAATTATCCATCACTATGAATGTCTATTATATCTTTAGTTTTCAGAAAATTCCCAAATACTACATGACTATTTTATAATGGTGTTTATCATTGAGCACCCCAATTCAACCTTAAAAATGACTCTTCTGTATAACTAGCACATTGGTCACTCTCTGAGATTGAGTCTGATGAATTATTCACAGTTCCGCAGAGCTGCTGGTTCAAGGCCCTCTGTAAGGGTACTTTAAAACTCTCTTGCTAAACTTTGAAGTAGTAAGGAGGGAAAGACATGGAGTTGAAATGGAAGAGAAACACTGATTTTTATTGCCAGAGGAAGAGCATTCAGAAGTGGAAGGGAAGATACATGCAGGACATGGAAGCTAAGGCAAAAAAAAATATCTTAAACTCCTTAATTAAAAAAACAAACAAACAAGTAAAAAAAAAACAAAACAAAACAACCAAAAAACAAACCCACAGAAAAAAAGATTTATTAAGACAAGACTAAGAACCACCTTCTTTGTGGACACCAGTTGTCGTGGTTTAAGCTTAGTCGTAAATTAGAAAAGCATGTAGCCTGCTCATTCCCCCCCCACTCCCCCACTCCCGGAGGGATGGGAAGGAGAATTGAAAGAATGCAACTCCCACAGACTGAGATAAGAACAGTCCAGTAACTAAGGTATAACACAGATCACTGCTGCTACCACCAATAATAACAATGATAAGGGAA
>WYDI02009858.1:34975-48117 GCA_009867235.2 Psittacus erithacus
TTCACATCCTGGACATGACGTGCTATGGTATGGAATACTTCCTTGGCCAGCTTGGGTCAGGTGTCCTGCCCCTGCTTTCTCCCTGCTCTCTCTCCTCCCAGGGGAGAGCATGAGGCTCAGGAAGTTCTCAATAAGTGCAAACACTCTAAGCAGTAGCTACAGACATCAGTATTATCAGTACTGTTTCCAGACCAAAAGTCACAAACACTGCACTGCACCAGTCACCACGAAGGATAAAAATGACTGCTACTGCTGAACCCAGGACACCAGTGGAGTCCAAAAAAGGTGTTTTGAAGAGGTCCACTGTATAAAGAAATAGTATGTACACAAAAAGGTGAATTCTGCTTTAATTTAAGACATTTTTATCTCTCTCTTCACAGTCTGTTTGTGAAATAACTTTAATTTTTGAGAAATTTAGATTTTTTTAAAAAAAATTTTAGCTTGAGGATGGCTTGTAGTTTTTTTGTTTGATACCTCTGCCTGTCTTGAGTTGTCATTATCATGTAAATAACTGGTCAGATCATTCAAATGGCATTATTTGTTCACTGTTTGATTTATAGTAACTGGTAAAAAGAGGGTAAATTGGATGAAGTCACTGTGCTTTTCATTAATTTAGAAAGAGTGGCAGACAGCTGTATAGTAAGGAATTGTAAGGGCATTCCAAAAACTTTATTATCTTAATTGCTTCACTTATTTCTATTTCTTTCCGAAATGTTTGCTAGAAAACCTGTGATATTTAAGCAGTCTCAGGAGAAACACAATGTTCATTTTAGAGTGAATACCATTCACCAGTCAATCTATGGGTCAAATTTATCAATTGCATCTACATGATGGCTCTAACTGGGGCTTCTCTTAAGGTCTTTCTCTCCTAGGTTACCTCTAATGCACTTTTAGAGGCAGGCTATGATCTTGAGTTCTTTAGACATCAGCATGGAAGCCTGCATGCGACCAAGAGCTATAATCAGATGAGCACAGCATTAAAGCCAGCAGCCATTTCAGGCCAAAGGCAAGATGATGGCTTGCTGCTGTCAGCCATAACCCGTAGAAAATGTACTCAAACCAGAGAGCAGTAAGAACATATCTTAATCACAAATTGAAAATGGAAGTTTTAAAATACCATTAATACTATAACTTAGTGACATAAAGCTGCGCTATGGTTTTAGTTACAGTTGTTTATAGAATGTAGGAAAAAAAAAATGCTGCCTACTACAGAGTCCAAAAAAAGAGTTGGATTTTGTTGACAGTGCTGTCCCATTTCATCAAGGTATTTCCATCTGTTGCCATGAATCAGATTTATGGTTTTGGTTTCATTAAAGATACATATCTTTATTATACTGTCTTTGATATTTTATACACCTGGGCAACACTGGTGAGGCCACACTTAGAGTCCTGTGTCCAGTTCTGGACTTCCCAGTACCTGAGAAATGTTAATATACCAGCAAAAGGCCAGGAAGGGGATTAAGGGACTGGAGCATCCTTCCTATGAGGAAAGCTGGGACTGTTTAGCCTGGAGAAGACAAGGCTTGTGGGTCTTATTGATGACATACCTGAAGGAGAAGACAGAGTCAGACTCTTTTCAGTGGTGTCGAGTGATAGGACAAGAGGCAAAGGGCACGATCTGAAAGATAGGTGATTCGGGCTGAACATAAGGAGAAACACTTTTTTGCTGAGGGTAAATAAGCAATGCATAGATTGTCCAGAAATTTTATGGGGTCTCCATCCTTGGAGGACCCCATCTAGAGCTTCCCTAACAAGATGTTTGGGCTACTTATGAAATGGGTAAATTCTGTTAATATAAGTCCTTAATATTTGTTTCAAAAAATTATCTTTGTGGCAGGTTCATTTCTCCCCCTCTTTTTCTCCAGAAAACAAATGGGAAGTTCCCACAGGTGACTGTTGCATAACATGGAACAAATTTCATTGTCAAAGCCAATTTCAGCTCAGTGGAATGTTTATAAAATGCACCAATCTGGTTTGTGTGATCATGACTCCCCCTAGTGATGTCTACGCAGTCTACCATACTCTGATACCAGATGGATTCTTATGAAATAAGTGCCTCGTGGGTTTTTCTGTACTTATTGAACTCCATAATGACTGCTGGGTCATGCTTTATTCATATATAGGTTTTAACATCAAGAAGCCTTGATTCACAGTGGGTCAGATCTGATGGCACTGACACATGCAGGAAAATTTGAAAATAAATTGTGGAAAAAATGAACCAAAGACAAGGAAATAATATCAAAATTCATTTAAATTGTAATACTTTTAAAGTGCAAATAAGTTGTGAATAAGTCTTATGGCATAACTAGAATTAAAATGCCAGAACCTATAGTTAGAGATCTCAGCTTAATTAAGCTCCAATGCTACACAATGCTCTATCACTGAAAAGTTCCATAAATCCTTGTTCTGATCATAAATGTCTTACACTTCTTATGGATGGGTGTTTTTCTGTGAATCTGATTTTCTGCTGCCTAGTGGAGAGCAACTGTAGCTGCTTTGTTTATTGTCAGCAGTTTGGGGTGTTCAAATGAATAGTAACCTGCAAGCCAATTTGTACCCCCAGGGAAGGGAAAACAAGAAATTAATTCTTTTATCCCTGACTCCTCATACCAGATATGTAACCCTTCACTGCATTCACAGGATCTTATTCAGAATACGTAGATAAAACCTAAACCACAGATGTGCCAATGGAATAATACAACATTGCAAGTTTTGTTGTTGAAATGAAATACTGTTGCATGTATCTTTTCTCCAAATCACTGTGCCACTTTGTCTGTTTAACTTCAATTTCAGAACTGTATGAAAACAATAACAATGCTTTCAATAAATTTAGTTGTGAGACTTTATTTTACCAACCAGTACCAAATTAAAGCAGGAGTCTAAAGCAACCAAATACTCTCCAATGAATTACAATATAATACTCCTGAATGATAATTCATGAGAAAAGAATATGCGTCCACTGAGAGCTATATTATAAATACGGACAGTAGATAAATGATTAAGATTAGAATATTAAATAGTCTTATTGTTCCTGAGCTGCGTTTCTCCTTATCTCCATCTTGAAGATGGTATTGTGTGCACTAAATTTGCTTAATGGATAATCAATATTCTTTAAGCTTTAAACCAGAATGAGTCACAAGGACCTTTTTCAGGTGAGGGGCATTTCATATTCTTTACAGGCCAAGCTTGTGAAATGATAACGCTAGGAAACAACGTATTCCACACCCAAAAAATAGTGCAAAATGCCTAAAAGAAATAAAACTTTAAGTCTTCATAAAGTAGGGAAACACCTGCTTTAGAAAATTATTTGTAGCTTTCTTTGGAAAAATGTAAGCATCCAAAAACAGAACTCAGTAAATTAAGGTTCACCTGAGGTAATTTATTTTATATGCTAAACATGAATCTACAGTTCAAAAATTGATCCACATATGCAGCAATGAGACTGCTTTAGGTATGTAGAATTTTATCTTATTACAGAAAGTATTGAGTGCTCTATCCTCTACATATCAGTGTTTCTTTCTCCCTTTAATTTGCACAAAGTAGAAAAGAATCCCAGCCATTTTCACTTGGATCCCTTTTTATATTTTAAAATAAAGGATTTTTTTTCCCATACACATAGACGTCTACATGACCCTGAAACTGAACAGGAAACAGCCACAATCATCTCTATTCTATTTGCTACTACCACCAAAACTCCCTGCTATTTTCACATAATGGAGACATACATGAATTCCAAAGCATGCCATGATCTTAGTTATGTTTGGGGAAAGACTGAATGAAATTCACAAGCTACCTGATCTCCTTTTGAAACAATCTTCTAGGAATTCTCTCTTGTTTTAGTCACAAAAACATTAATTTGGAACTATTGCTTTAATGACATATAGGGAGCTAGTATTTTCGTTTTCTTTCTACTTTATTCAGAGATTTTTACATCCTTAAAAGCTGCACTTTTTGACATCACAAGAGAAGCAAAGTAGCCTTTGATTGTAAATTTACTGTAGGATCATGAGAGATTTTAGAAAGTTTTCAACACATGACAGTGAGGATGAACAGGAAAAGACAGAAAAACTGTGGTGCAGGTAAGGACAGAGCTGCAAACTTGTAAAGCTCTGGTGGTTTAGACTGAGGGATAGAGAACTCAAAAGTCTTCAAGTATTTTGCATGTCTTACATCTTTCAAGCCAAAAATCTTCTGTTTATGAATTAGTGCCATCAGCTGTCACTTAACAAACAAGGATAGAACAGGGTAAGTATGCTTGCAGTCTATTCTGATTTTGATTTCTCACTTCTTGCTATTGCTCTTTATTTAAATTGTTGGGATAAAATTGAAAAAGTTCAAGTAAGTGGTAAATTCAGTGCAAATGGTGAGGCTTTCAATTCTTCAGCCATACTGCTTCATAAATGACTGTGTGAAGATGCTTTAGAATTTAAATACTTAAATTCATCCTGTGAAGATGAGAAGAAACTTTTGTACTATAGCTTTGTCTAAGATGGGCTAATATGCAGGTTACTGAACTACAAGGCCCTGCATATAAACAGCAAAAGACTCCAAAACGATGACTAAAAGACTAGACACTGGAAATCTGTGCTGCATCCTAACCCTGTCATATTTCTAGCAGGTTACATTTTCCTACATTTTTTTTTTTACCAGGATTTAGCTCTTCATTGCAGGACTAAATCTGGATTAATTGGCAGACAACAAAGAGCAGTACAATAATCCTATCACTTTTTGCCATTCAGTCGAAGTTTTAAAATAAGCACAAGTTCTTCTCCCATCTTCTTTTCTCTAAAATCACGCTCTAAATTACCTTGGTCCATCATAAATTTTTGATTTTTAATTCATATGTTGTTTTAACTTAAAGAAGATGGAAATGTTGTTGTTGCTACTGGCTTTATATTTATTTGCATCTAATTTTTAGATCAGCTATGACATATTGGATAGTAGAATTACCTGTGATATTAGCATGAGTCAAGAAATCAGGCCACTTAAAAAAAAAAAAGTTGCGTATGTAAATTCCTCCATTCAAAGAGTTAATACAGGAAATGTTTCTCTGATGCCAGATATTTTATCAGGTTTTTTGCAAGGAATCATGCAATCATTAGTCTACTGTGCCAACACCACTTTTCTATTGAAGAACGCAGAAGAGGGGAGAAAAAAATATCTGACCCTAGTACCAATGTCAAGATCAGTGTCAGATCTTCCAAAGCTTGTCATATACTTCCTGCTGGTTCTTTCATCCTTTGTATATATGATACAGCAGTCTATAACCATGCTGTTCCTTTTTTATAGCAATGGAAATAAGGAAGAAAGATTTTAACTTCTGCATTGGTCTCACTGCTAGTGATAGGGAAAGACAGCAATAAAATTCAAGTGCCCTGACTTTAATGTTTGCCTTGTCCATGGGATTGTTATGCAAAGGTGAGAAATTATTACAACAAGAGCTGAAAATCAGAGCTCATGTGATGAGAATCTGACCTCCCCTCCCCCCAGATTAATCAATCTAGTGAAAAGTGATATGTGCTTTCTAAAAATAAGGGAGTAAAAGTGACTGGGCCCATATATTAAGAAATTTAATTCAGTGGAAAGAAAAGCTACCTATTTCACATTATGCAAGCAATATTTAAAAAAACTAGGAAATAAAACTATATAAAGACCTGCTCACATACACAAAGACTTTTAAGAATTTAAAATATCTCCCCTGTGGATGTGCCAAGTACAGTAGCAAAGCAGTTCATACATCTTCTAGTGGTGTTAAAGTCAGAAAGTTAAGACATTCACAGGATTTCTGTCAATGTTAGTTGACCCAGATCTGAATAGGTAACTTTTTTTAATGGAGAGTCCAATACAGGCAGACTCTATGCAATATTTTTGTGGACAGCTGGATAAAGAAACAGTTTCTAATAGAAAAGAATGAATCTATTGTATGCTTTAATACTTATCACATGTATATATAGATTTCAGAAAATAGGACCATGATGTGTATATATATATATATCTCTATATTCACAGAAGTGACATAAAATATTTTAACTTCAAGGAGAAATGAAGTACCTTTGCTAGGTGTGGAAGATATCATTGAATGCAAGCAATGTTCTTCCTTATCACCCTAATTGTTTTGTCCTCTGCATGACAGCATTTTCAAGACCAGGTTGGACAGAGCCTTGATGAGGTGTCCCTGCCCATTGTGGGCGGGTTGGAACTAGATGATCTTAACGTCCTTTCCAACCCTAACTATTCTATGATTCTGTGATTCTGTGAGATCAAAATACATGAATATCAGAAGAGGTGCATTTTATTACTACTGTTTCTTGTATAGTTTCATTACCAGCATAATATTTTCTAAAAGCTAGCTAATGTTATAAGCTGCTCAGTAGTCCTAGTTAGACCACTGACATCACCTTTCTTTTGCATTAGTATATCATTCTACTAACTTCCATGGTACTCCAAGTTGTCTTAAATCTACCCTTGAAATAGTGCATTTCCAGATATTACATTGCGTCCTGTCATTTTTAATTGACAGATAGGTAAGCACTTCTGTTGCCATTATAATCCCATGACTACAGAAAGTTTTCAACAATATCAGAAATGCTCGTTTCCTCATATAATTGCCTAAGCAACATCTTTAATGTTTGCAACTGTATGGTTGATGTTTCCTAAATAACTTCATTGTAACAGTGTTACTTGTTTTAAGGCATCCTGTAATGCGCTGGTAGTTTTCACTCAGTATAGTTGGAAGCTTCTCTGCATAAACTGCCCTTCCCCAAACAAGTATAATGACGCCAAAACCCAGCAGGAAATGAGCATTTTGAAACAGTGTTTCAAATGCCCCAGTTCAGAATCAATGGCTTTCTGCAGAACAATGTACTGCAATGTACTTTGTTCGGAGAACTAACTTTAAACTTTGTCTTTTCAATAATTGCTTTAAAGGAGGCTTTCTGAAGCAATGATGTATTGAATTTTGGAAGAAGAGTTGCGTTATGTTGAAAGTTCCTAAGTTGTTCTAACATGCTTACTGACCTCATTTTTTAGCTGAAAGAAACTCTCCTACATTAGTGCTATTGAAAAGAAACATTTGTTGTTTAAATTATATACATCTCAGAGCACAGGTAAAGCAGTGATACTATAGTTCAGCTTAAGTACAGGCTTTGGTTCAGGCTGCAATGCCCAAATCAGCTGTATACATAGTATTACTTGGCCTGAAGTGGATTATTTGGTTACTTGTAGTGAGGTTACGCAATATATGCACAGGTGCCATCTTTGTGGCAGTCTATTTCACTGTCTTTGCCATCAGTTTGGATTCTTGTACAGTTCATTGAAAAATTATTGATGTTTCTCACAGAGACTGTGTCAGTCTTACCACAGAGTGATATTTCATCCTGCTATGTGTTGTGGCTAGCAGGCACTAGTGCTTTATTATGTCGAATGCTGGTGAGGTTCTGCAAACATGATATCCTTTCCACCATAAAACAGCTGTGTGATGTTTAGCAACAAACCAATACACAGTTTCTCTGAGAAGCTTGTTTTGCAATAGGGTGTTTTATAGCAAATGGTGATAGGTGATTTCTACTGTCAATGAAATTTATATAGAATACAGAATGAAAAAATGAGCCTCATAGTTTCTTTGACGGGAAAAGGGTATGATACATCTGATTACATTTCATATACTGATCTGCAGTTAAGTAATATGACAAAGCTGACCTTGCAGGTTTCTATCTGCAGCTTCTGAGCATATGGGTAACTAATTCTTCTCTTGTAAATTTGCAAATATCAATGAAGGATAGTAGTCTAGGTTAAAGAAAATCTGCCTGATACAGTTCCAAGTCTGAAGACAAGAAACAAGACCAGATAAAGTGTTTAAATCAAGCACTACTTAATCAGAACCAGATATATACAGTGGACAATCACTGAGACTTTTGGCTGAGCAACACCTCTGTATTTCTGCTTTGTTACCAGAAAAAAAATCAAGTCCATATGGGTGTTTTTAATGGCTTTTATGGAGGGCATGTAAAGCAGCTGACTGACATCTACAAACAGCTGAGGCCAGGGAGGAGGGTGGATGGTTTGCGTGAGGGCAGTTGAACAGCGTTCGACTCTCTCACTAATCTACAGATTTCATAGTACTCATTCATTTCATTTTTATTGTGTTTCTTTGAATTTCTGTTACCATGGGCTTCTGTGGCCATTTTTATCATCTCAGTGTCCTCCTTGGTTGTATGCTATGTATGTTTTAAATACATAATTTTTGCTGTATCTGTAACTTTAGCTCATTCACTCATTTCCTGTAATTCTGCTGATACCATTGGGATAACTCTGTTCACTGATCAAGAGATTTGTTTCCATTTCGCTTCATTTTATCTTAAAATATTAATTTGGGGATCACTTTTTTTTCTGCTGCACTTGATTACTACACATTCTTTTCATTCTGTTTTGCTACCACACCCCAAAATTATTGATTTCCTTCTGTATTTCCTGTTATACAGTTCCTGCTAATTTACTGAATTACAAAACCAGGATATTTTTAGCAGACCTTGTGTATTTGCATGAGTGGTTACTGTCAACTTGATGATTGCTTACATAGCTTCGTAAATATTTGTTAATTACTGATCAAAGAAATTTGTGAGTTGTACAAATCCCATATCTGCACAGGAATGTGTAAATTCTAACTCTGATTTTTGTATTGAGTAGACTCACCTCCTAGTTCACACAAGATTTCCTTGAAGACTGTCCAAGCTTCCAATGCTGTTATAAATGTCCTGTCTTTACCACTGCAGAGGTGCAAAACTGTTAGGACATAAGAGCACTCAGGCCATGTATCTTCCTCAATAACTTCTTGTCCTAGAATATAACCAAAACAATTCCCTTGTTAAAGCAGATCAAATACATCTATACTCCTGAATCCTGATTCTGAGAAATTATCCTAAGAACTGCTTATATGCCAAAGGCTTGCAATTACTGAGTCGGAGAAATTACAAATATTGCAAGTAATTTTTTCTTCAGAAAACTACAAACTGAGAGTTAAAAAGTGATGTCAAACTTTCAAAGTCACATGATTTTCTAAAATTTCATTGAATAATTATAAGGTAACATAACTGGTTACATTTACATCTATGAAAACCTTACTTCCCATCTTAATCCTTATCACCTTATGGCAGAATTAATACAGAGTTGATGGAATTGATGAGATCTGGACAGCATACTTTTCCCCAACATAATCTACTGAGCTGTAAACAAAAAATGTAAAACTGTTTTATGTGGTATTTTCACAGCTTTCTTTTCACAGTGAAGACTGCCTAAAACACGGAATCCGTCCAGTAAGTTGGAAAATGAGGCTGTAAGAGAAAGAATGCAGAAAAGGAACTTTGTAGTCATTTGAAGTTTCCCATGATGTATCAAGCATAAGACTGCTAGGGAACAAGTCACATAACACAAGGATCTAATACCATTTTAGATGACCTAATGTCTGTTATTCAGCTGACTTTCCAGAAAGGTGTATGACTGATTTGTGTCCTGTGCCATATCTACACAATCTCATATGACTGAATATATTAAGGCTTCTGAAATAGCAGTATATGCCTACTTTTAAGCACTAAATAGCTCTACAGGGACCATGATCAGTTCTGCCCTTTTCAAGAAGAAATTTTATTTCTTTCCTTTGCCAAACTCTTTTAATAAAAGGAAGTATCATTGTGTTACACACCATGTTGAAAATACAAAGTATAAACACACCCACACTTAGTGATACTTAGAAAATGTTTAACTCTTGTTTATACCCTCTACTTTCATTCAGATCTGTACAAAGAATATTGCTGGTAAGACTTCACTTAAGATTTTTGACTTACCAAAATCAGAGCAACCCAGACAAGGAATAAGAAGAATTCCACTTCTATTATTCGTGAAACCTGGTTTCTCAGCTAAGGAGATCTATAGGAATTTGAACAAGCTCAGATACCTTTCAGTGTCTCTCTCAGTGAATTCCTGGCAAGCTTCTAGATTTTTTTTTTACACTAAGTGTGATACCTTCATTTAAAGATCTCTTTTGAATCAGTTGCCTTTTCTGCTACACATATGAAAAGACAGAAAAAAATAAGTAAGAATGAAAAAATGGAAACCTGTCAAAATTCGACATATGGATCAAAATGTTTATTAACATGTACTGATAATCACCTTTTCAAGAGAGAAAGATATATTACACTACACAAGCTGAATTTCTAGTTCCAATAAAATGCAGTAAAAACTGTGTGCCATATATGCTTCCCCAGATACTGCTCTCTATCTTTTCTCTTTGTCATACAGAAGGAAAGGACATGACATTTTTTTCATCACCTTTTTGAGTAGTTACTGGGAATGGTGGACATATTTATATGTCATCTCCCCTTAAAGGGTAGGTTCTATCTCTCTTTGTCTACAGGATGACTTGAATATACACACTGCTTATTAATGTGGTCTATCAATAACGGATATTAGACATTCAAATAGTTAAGAAATGTCTGTCTGGTTATTTTTGAACAAAGTCTATAAACCAACATTATCTGCTCTGAGATTACTGTATTAAAATTCATCCCTCCAGAGCAATATACTTTGCTGGCACAGCTGGATATTTGGTAACCCAGGGAGCTGAAAGATGATGTTTGTTTAAAATTGTTTGTCTGATTTTATAGCACACTTCATAAAATGTATAATTCAGCATACAGAATTTTGGGGGCAACACATATGGTTGCATTAAAAAATGAACAAACACTTTCAGAACTAAGGTTTGTCAAGGTGAACATTTTACTTCTGTTTCTTATTTCTTTGTTTTTATTTCCATTCCACAGAAGTAAAAGTGATCTTCGTTCTTCTACATCTGGGGTACTGCCAAAAAAATAAACAAGCCTGAGCACAGAAAGTTGTTCACTCGAAAAATTTTTACTTTCTCCAATCCTACTGTTAAAGGCTTCTGAAATCTACAGTACTCATAACAGAGCAATATAGTCTAAGCGTAACTTAAATGGAGAGTAATTCTGTGCTGATACTTCACTCTCTGCAGTTCATGAACCTATAAACTGAAATGTCCAGAAACAGTTTTTTGAGATCATATTCATTTTGATGTGCAGTGATGAATCAAAAGCTGGTCCTTTCAAGGCAACAGAAAGATTTACTTATGTAATTGACACTACTGATATTGAAGAGCCAAGTTATATGAGGAAATCTTTAAAGTCTTGAACTCCAGGAAACTTTTTTCTCCTGTGCACTTTGTTTTTCTAGAAGCTATGTTTGCCTGAAGAATCCTAAATATCTTTAAAATTCTGCAGCAGTACCTGAGAAGAGTTGGTACTTCCCCACCCCCACCCCTTCTCAGTTCTGTGACCCTTTACATAAGCATAACTGAATTAGTCTACATCAAGTGGCTATCAATAGTAAAAACAATACACTAAAAAAATAATTTAAAAATAATGTTTTTCAACCAGCTGTTAAATCAAGTAATTTATTTGTTTTATTGCACATTTGCATAATAGGGCAAACTAGAAACTCTTTGTAACAGATGTGCTGATGGCAGAGAGATTTGATTACTGGCTTCTATTATTAATCACCGCACAAATCATAAATGATTTGTTTCAACAGTTTGATCAATTTACATCAGAGTACTTGCATTTATGCACAAAATGTGGAGATAAAACATCTGTTCACAGCTTTACTAGCAGCACTGCCTTTTTCAATGGGGTTGAAGGGTTGTGTTGAGCAAGACACAAGAGACTGGCAACTTTTTAGAAGAAATGCCACTGTTTCTAGTAAGAATAATTAATGGCTAAAACATGTTTCACATTGGCAATAATATCTATACTGTGCTTATTTTGACTTGAAAAAATAGGACAAATAATTCCTAGAGTTATCAAAACTTTCTCAAAACTTTAAATTAAAGTTTAAAAATTTAGCCAATTAAATTAGAGACACTTTTATGATGCTTGGGGATTGGGGACTTTTTAATTATTTGGTTTGGGGTTTTTTTATCTGAGCAATTTTTGAGGCTGGAAATTATCATACGTATTTTCATCATTGTTGTGGTTTAAGCTTAGTCGTAAATTAAAAAAACACGTAGCCTGCTCGTTCCCCCTCCCCCCAGCTGTCCTCCCCCCTCCCCACTCCTGGAGGGATGGGGAGGAGAATAGAAAGAATGTAACTCCCACCGGTTGAGATAAGAACAGTCCAGTAACTAAGGTATAACACAAACCACTGCTGCTACCACCAATAATAACAATGACAAGGGAAATAACAAGGGAAGAGAATAAAATTGCTCACCACCCGCTGACCAAGCAGAGAGCTAGCCCTTCTGGGTAACTCCCAGTTTACATCCTGGGCATGACGTGCTGTGGTATGGAATACCTCTCCGGTTAGTTTGGGTCAGGTGTCCTGTCTCTGCTTCCTCCCGGCTTTCCCTCCTCCCTGGCAGACCATGAGGCTCAGAAAGTCCTTGGTCAGTGTAAACGTTCTAAGCAATAGCTAAAAACATCGGTATTATCCACACTGTTCCCAGACCGAAAGTCAGAAACACAGCACTGCACCAGCTACTAAGAGGGAGAAAAATGATGGCTACTGCTGAACCCAGGACAATCATTAAGGGCCTTTAATTTTGTACTGACTTTCTTCCGCCCCAGGAAATTACGTGTAAATTACAAATTTACTGGTAAATTCCTAGCTATAGTTTACATCATTATTTAATTTGTTTACAAACACTTTAAATGACACATGTAAAGAAAAAAATACACAAAATGCATATTTTTTTCAGTCATTCCCAATTAAATATGACAAATGTGTGATACATGAGTGTTTTAGCTAAATGTTAGTACAAAAAATACTATATTTTTTGAAGGCTTAAATAGCTTCTATAGAAGCAAAAGGGTGTACATACAGCACAACTGAAGTACAGCCTGCAAACTGTAGTATCTGTGTACTTTAATAAATTTCAGATGATATTTGTTTTGTCTAAGGGTCATAACTTTAAACTTTTTATAGTTGTCTCATTCACACATCTGAATTACTGGTTTGACTTGCATTGTTAGCTATTTTCTTGGTGAAGGTGGAATCCTAGTGTCGTGGTTTAGGCCTGCCACACAGCCCACTCACTGCCCCCCCACCTCCTTCCTCCCTCGGCTCCCGGAGGGATG
>WYDI02009860.1:0-13269 GCA_009867235.2 Psittacus erithacus
TAATAATAATAATAAAAGAACCCCAACAAGTGAATCACAATTTATAAGTACAAACATACTCTTTGTGTAAAATATATATATTTTAGTATTCCTCGCATTCTCACTCTTATTGTATTCTTTGAATGTTTAATTGATTTTGAGTGGTGGTTCATGAATCCACCTAGAGCCCCAATGAACTAGGAAAGAATTTTTAAAAATAAGGTTGTTGTCATGTACAGAATTTTAAAATATTATAGCTAGACTTCATAGTGAGAATTTTTATTTGTGATAAAGACCAGCAGGATAATAACTTTTTAAAGAATGAATAAGCTTAATATCACATCTCTGGCTTGTACAAAAAACTCTTTGTGGATAAGATTAAAAATTGTGTTTAAAAGTAGGCAGTAACATGATCTGTAACAAACTAGAGAAAACACTGACAATAGATTCCTCTGAAGTATTGGCCATAAAAGTAAAATATTAAAAATGCAGCCATAAATTATATATATTGTCCTTTTCAAAAAATGTGACAATCTTCTGAGATTTCTGTATTTCAGAATAGAGAGAATATTTCCAAACAGCTTCTGAGCTTCCAGGTGCAGGTCCATGGACTGAATAGGAATTTTCCTGGCTGAACAGGAATTTCCATAGTATTCATCCAGGCCCTTGCCTTGAGAATTTGTAAACCAAGACGCTAGGTCGCCCTCATAAGTAAGTTTAATATCAGTAAGTTTCAGCTTCTGCAAATTAGAATAGGCATATTAACTAATGGTAGCTGTGGGTCCAGGCCAGATGTTGCCAGGCTTCTTCTATTTAGTTTGATTTGCAAGAGCCTTTAAAGGCCTTCAAAGTTGTCTTTAATACTGAGTAAGCAGTACTACCATTTAGTGAAAACTACTAGTGCTTCCATAAATATATCCATTAGCCTGTTCTTTACTGCCTTTGACTCTGTTAAGCATACAGAGCTAGGGAAAAAGTATTTCAGGAGGTTTTTCTGTTCAGATTCTCTGTTGAATTTCTTCCCACTATTGTTTGGCCACAGACATGAGCCTTTGTGGTGGAAGCTTCATCTTCACTCAGTTTACAGATTTATTTTAGTTATTTCATGTGACACATTGAGGTTATGTTTTCAGATAGAAAAGAAACTTTAATCCAATCTCTAACAACATAAGAAGATCTAGTATTCCTTTATTCTCATGGAATTGTGTTATACGCACAGCTTTTATGGGTGCTTTAGATTTATTCTGTAAAGATGAGATTCAATTGTTTCTTGTCACTGTGATACTTGCATTGACTCTCACTCTCAGTGATTCTCAAAAGGCAATAATACCCTTAGGAAAAAAAAGTAGTTCCTCTGCTGTGCCTTGTTGCCTAAGCATTCCATTAAAAAAATAAGGGTAAAAAAAAAAACCACTGAAAATAGATATCTTCTGTGCAAGTAATTATCACTAAAAAAATAAATATAATTATTTGTGCATGTTTGCACTGATTTTTTCCAGCACCTGTTCACCAGAAATTAACAGAAAGAGTAGTAGAAAAAGAAAGAGTACCTGGGTTCTTGTAATTGCCCACTTCAATTTGCTCCAAACTGTCAGTTTAGTGAAGCAATGTGGCTTTTTCCTTATCAATAAAGGTCAATTAACAAGAAAAGTTTACATTGCTGAACCTAAAATGTCTGTTCTGAGGGATCATCATTTTGCTGTTCTTTCAAGTTCCTAGATTTTTATCGTAGTACTGTAGTAGTTAATTTTGATTCTTTGTTTTCTCATTCAGTGTATTGACTTATACCTTGCAATATGAATAAGCAGAAGGAAACATCTGTAGATGCTGTGAAAAAAAAAAGAGCAGATATAGGTTGAATGTTTTCTTCTGGTAAGGTCTTTAACTTTCTTTTCCTATTTTCTTTACACTCGAGTCACTATTCAATCTTCTGGTAGGTCTTATATACTTGAACAAAAACCCACTTGTAATCAAGATTGGTTAAATTCAAGGGTTCTAATAGTTGAAATGCAATGTAAGCCTTGCAGCCAGATTTAAGCATTCTTTTTTTTTAAATGAATGTTTTTTTTGTTAAAAAAAACAACAAAACAGTTTTAGTCTTCAAACACAGTAATGAATTCATATTGAATCTGCTGAGTAGTTACAGCTGTGAAGGCAATAAAATAAAAAAACCGCCAAATCCTCAAGGCTAGTCTCATCAGGCTGCCAAGGTAGGAAATAGTATTTATGATCCCAGTGAAGCTATAACAGATACATGCCTTAGTTCTTTTCTCTATCCAAACTTACACACTTCTGGATACAGTCTTCATCTCTGAAAGGGAAAGTCTGTGGGAATTCCTTGTTAAAATATTATTAGCCCATGAACTGAATATTTACCAAGAACAGTTGCTTTATGACTAAATGAAGGTATCTGATTTAAGAAAAGGTAGTACAGTTTTGTGATCAATGATTATGCGTAGCTACAAACAGAAAAAATATTCACGGTTGCGAGCTCTATCAGATTAATGTATCTTTCTTTTTAAAACACAATCTAATTAAACCAAGCAGTTTAGAAGAATATAAAAAACATCTGAGGTGTTAAAAAGCAAAGCATGAATCAGTCAAAGCCATCAGGTTATGTTAGATACCCAGAAGGAAGAGCAGAAGACCAGGGAGTGTTTTCAAGGATGCTGGTGACCTGCGCTTTGAGAAACCTGAGAAATTCAAGAATGTCAACTGTTTGACTTTTAGAAGCCAAAGTAATGACAAACCCTGTGAAACTTGAAGGAGAAAATCCAAATACAGAAATGCCAGGTTGAAAAAGCAGTATTGAATTTATATCTAAGAAAACAGTTTGAAGCTAAGCATGATGTGAGTGTGAAATAATAATTGTCTGAGCTAAAGGAAATGCTAACGCTAGTCATAATATAAAGAACAATTGATTTTGTGTTTTATTTAGTCTTCAAAATCATAAATGTTAGAGGAAATGAACACCCATTTCCCTGGAATTAAGGAAAACATATGTGTCTATATAGCAGTAATACAAAATTAGTTTGAGATTTTAGATTCCTATACAGACTTTTAACAAAAGCTTTGAAAATTAATGAACAGAGGTACAAACCAGAACTTCCTTTCCGCCCCCACAGTACTTTTGGCCCAAGAAGAAATCAGCTGGGCTGTCATCATTCTAGTTTCTACTAGCATATTGCAGAAAACCAGTTTCACTAGTAAAACATTCAAAAGTCTATTCAGAATGTCTTTAACATCACAGAAGCACAAAGAAGTATAAACATGGACAACAATTTGCTCTCACATGATTCTGTGGAGAAGCTCATTTAAAAAATTAAAATAAATTTCAAATACAGAAAGCAATTTTGGTTTTGATCTTTTCCTCTCTGCTTCATTTTAATTTAATTCTATGCTTTGTATAACTTTTGTTTTTCCTTCCTGCACTCTTTCTTCTTGGGATTTCTCAAGTCAATACGAATCTGATAATTTCTGTGCTTCAGTTAACCTTTTGAACCTATGATGCTTCATATGAATTTGAAAACAAACCAGATTACTTTATCTACCTCTACTTACTAATAGCCGAGATAAAAGTGCTCTTAAAAGTATCTGTTTACCAGCTGCTGACTGCAGTAGTTCTGTACATTCTGGGAGAATTTGGCAGAGTTTATTCTGATCTTGACCTTGTATAAACTTGCATCATCTCACAATATGAGCAGAAGGCCAAGTCAATAGCAAACATAAATTGGCATACTTCCAATGGCTTCAATAAAAGTATACCAATTTATACTGAAGATCTCACCTAGAGCTGTAACATGGTTACATACCTGTCACCACGGTGCCATGCTGTGGAAGTCATGAATTACCTCTCTTTTCCCATGAGAGCAGTTCCACTGAAATAACTAATAGCTTCACAAAGATGGTAATCTATTTTTCACTTCCATGATGAATTCACAGAAAACTTTGGTGATACGAAAGGATTTTATTTATTGTGTAAAATGTGAATATGTGCTGTCTGTGCATTTGTATCAGCAAATAACCAGGTAATGTTTGAATTACTTAGAATTGTGCAAATGCTGCTTTGCTTAAAGCTCTTAAACAGCTTGCCTATGCTTATTAGCAATTACAGAATCAATTTAATAGAAAGGAGTTTACACCAAAAAAGTGAAAGGGTCAGTGCTGCTATAATTTTACATTGAAAGTGAAATCCATAAGCAAGCCTTTGTATCATAAAACTGGAGAAAGTAAAACAAAGCCCCCCAAAACAAACTAAATAAATAGCATCTAAAAATTTGTCTGAATAGGTTCCTTATGTTCCCCACAGGAATATTGTCATTAATGTAAAAAACCCCTTAAAATCTTTGAATGAATCTCACTGTATAACACAGAATTGTCATGAGGTGAAGCCTACCTGAAAACACAGCTCAAACAAATGAGATACTGACTACATCTGCCTAGCTGAATGGGTTAATGATGACCTAAAAACCAAAGAAGAAATAGATTAATTTTGTTATACTACTGCTGTTCATATCCAATATTTTATAACAAAAATCATAGGAGAATAGGTCTTATTAGACCAGAGAAGGTGGAGAACACATAAGTAGACTTCCAACAGTACGAAAAAGGTTGGGCCCAAAATGGACCCAAGACCCATTGGGCCTAGGCCACCAGATGGAACCTGATGTCTGGAGCAGCAAGACTGGCTGGAGAGAGGGTCCCAGTCCCTAGGTTTACAGTGCCTTTCTGAGCTGGTGTGGAGTGAACCTTGTTCCTGGTGAAGTGTGGGGTGTGTATGCCGTGGATTAGAAACCACAGAACAGCAACTGCAATCACCTATGAGCCCATCCTGTTACAGGAGTGGGTTTGAGAGAATATGTCCCTGAATGGTGCAGCAGCCCCAACTCAATTCCCCTGCAACAAATATAAAATATTGATGCTGTCACCATACCAATTAGCTATACCTGCACAACATGCATTTTCAAACAAACAACAACGAAAAGCTCCCTTACTTTTAATTTGCTGGTATAGAAGAATGCAAAACAAGCAATTTGTGGTAATTATATTATTAGTAAAGAACCACAGGAGTCATTACTTCTTGCTGTCACGAGCTTTTGGGAGCCTTGCTTTTCAGGATGCACAGCAGATACAAGTCGAGTTCAGCTGTCCCCAGCTTTCTGATTCTTATTTTTCTGATTTCTTGATATTGTTGAATGATTTATTTCCAGTTGGGACAAAAAATTCTTTTCCTTCCAAGGTTGTTGTCACAAATTTCTTACTGTACATTTGCTTGTTTGATTGGTGACATGTAGCAATATTTATTCTAGATTTTGATACTTCTATTTGTCCCCTAACTTCTCCATAGTCTCTTTCAAATCTGAAGTGTATTTAACTTTTGCTCTCTGTACATCATGTGCCAGAGAGGGTGGATGACAATTTTCTAAAGTTGAGCATGGAGGCTGGCATTATGAGGCTATGCGGGCTGGTGGACAACCATAATTATCTTGTACGTTGCATATCAATAGCTGTCATATATTTTTTTTCCTATTCTTTAGGCAAGATTGTCTGACACCAGCCTCCTTTCAGTATCCATGAAATTTCAAAAAAAAAAAGCAAAAGTAAATCAGGGATATTTAAAGTTAAAGGCATTTAAAGTCACATCCAGGTGAGAACATATTATAAAGCTGACTGATGTTGAGCATAAATATTCAGAGGGGGGAAAAAAAGAAAGGAGTAAAGGCTCTGTTTATGCCTTTCAAGTGATAAACCAAACCTAGAGATTTAAGAAAAAAAATATTTACTTTATGGACTGAGCTCTTGGGTTTTATTTTCCATCCCACTAAGACACTCCATGACTAGTGATACAACATAGGCCTGAAGAATTAACAAAAATGTTCTATTTAAATCTTAGAAAGAGTGACAAAAGAGAACATATATCACCCAAGAAAGGGGCAATTTGAGGAAACATGTCCAAGAAAGCAGAGAAAAAGTTGAGATTTCCCTGTCCAATGGCAGCAAGGCAGGTATCTTCTGATATACATAGTATGAAGTCTTCATAATAAGAATAGAGAGAGGACGTGTGACAAATCTTCCAGACAGAAAGAAAGGGAAAACCCTGGTCATGTCACAATTATCTGCTTTTAGATGACACTCAAATAGATATAAGCAATACGGAAAATAAAAAAAAAAAAGAATAAAAAATACGTAATCTTCTCAATTGTAGCGTTCAATAAATCTTACCAAAAATTAAAAGTCACTTGTAGGATCAGAACTTTCTGTCAGTTTTAATTAGATTGCAAGTCCCCTGGAGACTCCATACTTTGCCAAGACATGTATTTTTAGGCCTCGATCCTGCAAGCATATGCATGTTCACCTTCACATCACTATTACTGTACTATTCAGTGAATGTCATGCATGATTCTAAGTGCAAATTATGCAGTAAGCACATTTACACAGCTGCAAATCATTTTATATGACTTCTGTTTATGGTGTGCCTCAAGCAGAGTCAAGGGTAGCACTGAGAACATTAAAACCTGCATATAAGGTTCCTATGCAAGGGTAGCTTTTTTTTTCAGGGGAGGCAAATAGCTTAGGGTTCCTGGAGAATCTCTGAGCTTGCTAAATGTTAGGATATTTAGGTTAATGAGAACACTGAATATCTGAGTACGTACTGAAAATCTTAGGTATTTCCTGAATCTCTTGTTTGACAAAGGGGGATATTTGTTTATGGAATAGTTGGTGGTAGGAGAGATCCAGAGGCTCTTGGATCAGTGACAGCTAAAAGAGAGCTGGAGTCTGAGAGCAGCTGAATTTTTGAATGTGCTTGTGAGAGAGAGAGAAAAAGTGCAGAGGCGCCTTCCAGGTGGTTGCAGGATGCACTGAGGAGCTCATCTACCAGTGTCTGGAAGGTACCTGGGCTCCTTTTAGGCTTTTGTGAGTCAGGCAAGAGAGAAGACAATGAAAGGCAACATTGGACCATTGGATCAGCGCTGAATACAGTGTCCATGGTCTCTTGTTCATTTCTGCTGCAGTGGCTGCTGTCTTCATTCAAGCCGTATTCTCTACTTCTCATTGAGGTTCTCCACCTACTGACCAAGAAAACTTAGTTTTTTTTTCTGAATGTATTTTTAATAGACCCTCAATAGAAGAAAGCTCTAAAAATACAAACCTGAGAGAAAATTCCTTCTTCTTCCCCTATTTTTTTCTGGATACATATTGAACACATGTATACAGGAGGTAGATATCAAATAGAGTTTGACAGTTAGCCTTACGAAGCATTAATATGCTTAGCTAAGCACACACATGATTATGTTTCCGAAGTGATGCTTAGGTTCTGCTCAAGCTGACACTATCTTTATATTGATTAAACCAGGAAGGACTTCAGCCCAGATTTACTAATAGACATTAATATAATACAAATACTAAATATTACTGCTAATACTCCATTCTGTGACACAAGAGTCATATAATTACATAAATTCCCATTCAACTGTGCAGATGTGAAAATTATGTTTGTCAAGTGATCCAACCATTGAACGCTTAAGAATATGAGAGACTTTAAGCTATTAAATTTGAAATGCAACAATGTTATTAAATAATTTAAATTCATAACAATTTCATTTGACACCATTCAGATCTGGAGCAGAATATATCTTGCAATTCTTACATGGAACCATTTGCAATCAGAAGGTTAAAAAAAGAGATTACTTGTTATGTTTAGATACAAGGAAGAAAAAGATTTGATTGCAACAGGTTTACATAGTTTTGACAACAAATCCACTGAGATTTATTTTCTGTAGCACAATCCATGTTGGCAACCAAATCGCACAAGAGCAGCCTGATAATGAAGCCAGAAGGTGGAGGGCATGAGACTGTACAGGAGTGTGGGAAGAAGGTGGATATAAAAGGCACAAAAGCTAGAATGATAGAGAATGGCTTCCAATTTTTCAGGTTTGGCTTCCCGCACCAAGCTTCCCTGCTGACACATACCGTACTAGACTTGTAATACAAAGTATGTAGTAGAAATAGACAAGGAGAGAAGCAGAGATATGAAGGCTTTTGTACTGAAGGGGCCACAGGAGTGAAAGTCTGGAGAGAGAGTATTATTTCATATGCATTGCATAACCTGGAAAGGAATACTTTCTTTGGTGTTAAGACTATGAAGCCAAATAACATGGGATTAACTGTAACTCTTCTTGGACCAAAAATAGTTTCCTTTGGGAAAAAAAAAACCCAAACAAACAAACAAACAAAAAACAAAAACAAAAAACCAAATCACCAAAAAATCCCAACAGCAAAAGCCATATAAAATTATTCTATTTAAAATTTCAGAAAATAGTTTTTGATGTACCTCAAATGTATTTATCATAGAGAACTGCATCCTTGATTACAGAAGTTCATATGCCACTATAGTGTAAGGTAACAGAAAATCATTGTGAACTTACACTTTTATTGCATTCTTTCTATCAATTGGAAGTCAGTGAAAAGTAATGAAGCCAGGATGGTGGAAGTTTGCAAACAGAATCAGTGGTTATACTGTTCCAGGTGTTTAAAGTGCTACTCATGCCTTAAAGAACAAAAAAACCTCTCCACTATTTGAAGATGGATCTTGTTAAGCTTCACTGATTCTTTACTACTCCTTGCAAAGCTGCAGCTGAGTGAAAATCAGGAATACAACATGTTTTGTGATTATGATGATGCCAATTAGCTTTTCCTTATTTGGGGAGTGAGTTGAGGAGAAGAATAACTTTTTTTCTTCTTTCTCCTGTTACGAAGAAATTTCTTTCTGGATATATAAGGTTATTAGATTTGTTAGTGTCTCTTGGTTCGTATTACTATAAACAGATTTTTCTGAATAAAGTATACATTTAATAGCATTTAAGTTGCATACACTTTTTAAAGAAACTCAGAATATTGATATCATTTATCTTCAGGATGATATGGAATGCATTTTCTTCATTAAGAGCTTCAGCTGATTGTGGTAAAGACGAACTAGTTTTTGGTACTTTGACACAAGTAAATTTCCATTTAAATAATAAATATATTGACAATTATAATAACTAAATGATTCATAGTCAGAAATATATGGAAACAAGCTGTGAGAAAGACACAATGGACTATTTCTGCAGACATATATTCATTGGCTAGCCAATAAAATTATGTAAATCGAGGTTAGGTAGTGATGTGCAAAGGTCTAAAATAAAGCTGGTATGTTACTTTAGGTCCTACTGAAAATTAGAGTACAAGCCACAAAATAAAGAACCTACCTTTGTCTCAGTGCAGGAAGGAGCAATAAAAATCCCTTTTTATGGACCCTGGATCAGCAGCTAGTGCCTGAGGAAAGAACCTGGAGAGACAGGGGCCAGGGAATCAGCAGGCTGCCCTGAGGCCAGTATCCTGTTTTTCTGAAGCTGTCCCTGTCAGTGCTGAGCTGGGCCTTAGGAGGAAGAAGGGAGATGGAAAAGGAATTGCTTTGGGATACTCGACTAAGGGGAAAAAAATATAGTGATCTTTAGATTGAGGAATGCCTCCTGGTTTTTATGCCTTCACTGTTTAAGGGAACAAAAATCTTTTCACTTTTTTGTTTTATTAAAACTTCATCAAAGATATGCTTCACTAACAAAATCAATTTTCCCAACTAAGAAAGATAATCCATTAGATAAAAAATACGCAGATTCTTCAGACAGGAAGCGATGAAACTGGTGTTAGCAGGGAGATCCATTTTTCTAACGAAGCAGATTGTGTGGTAATATTGCTGTTGAATCAATATGCAATAAATAATGGAGATGCTCATAGATACAAAAATAGCCAAAAGGAATTAATATAAGACCAAAAGAAATTAAAACAAGACTTAAATCTGAGCCAGGAGACTCCACAAAATGAATTAAAGCAACATCTGGAAACTTCCCAAAAAGAACTGGCGATGAACTATTGTTAGAAATGATATCTTTGTCTGAGTAGCAACTACAAAAACTCTGTCTAGTCTTATAAAGTGGAGGGGAGGCATGAACTGGCTGCCTTAGGTCAACAGATTTTGCAGGAGAAGAGGAGATCAGAAAAACTTTGTCTAACTTGACATTTGTTAACTCAGGGATTTAGGCAATTAAACAACAGCCTTGAGAAGAAAATTAAAGAGGCTATAGAAGTCAACATTCTGGGTGAGGGATTGGGCCAGATGAGATGTTGACTAAGGCAGGATGTTTGCTGAAGTTTTCCATCTTGTTTTTACTCAAAAGTGCCTGAGGGGGAGAGGTTGCAGAGGCTCAGCTCAGGTAATACAAACATCCACCCCTGTATCATTGAGAAAAAACTCCCTGGAAAGCTTATTTTGCACAGTTCAACATCCTAGTCCGAATGAATGGCTGGGGAGATGAACAGATGAACAACATATGGTCAGAAGCATGGAGCAGTTGTGAGAGACACTGCTTGCTCTGAAGCTGTAGGCACATTTTTGTGTCAGCGGCTGACTGTGTACTCCCCTGCATAAATTCCTTCTAAACACAGTTCTTAAGCACATTTGAATAATTTTGGCTAGTAGGAGAAGAAACTAAAAACTTAACAATACTGGCCATTTGAATTGTTAGTTTGTAGTAAATTGCAGCCAAGCAGCTGTGTGGTGGTCAGAAGTTATGCACCTGATCTACAGTCTGGTAAAACATTTCTTCTGCCTGCTGCAATGCCCACTTTTCTTCCTCTTTACCAATTATGAGACACAGCAGGTGTAGACCCTCACTCCATATTGCTGATCACGGTTAACATTTCTTCAAACTACAATTGTCTCTCTGCACAGCTGCTGTGCAAATGCTTAATGCTGAGAGCTAATGTAAAGGCTCTGCTCTTCCTTCAGCAGTACACTGTAGTTTAAAGGGTCAATCCCAAAGGGAGTAAGAAATTTCTTCTGTGAAAAATTGTGTTTCTTTAACCAGTGCTCAGAATGCTTCCAACATCTTTAGCTGACCCCAGGATGATGAATGAGGTCATCTTGCTTAAGTCTATGTTACTTTACATTATGTTACTGCAGTTCAATAAACACACTTAAAGGAAAATCTCGTTTTCATAATAGAAAAAAATGAAATGCCTTTCTTATATGGCTTACACCTTTTCAGGTCACCCTGTTCTCTCTTCCATTTATTGAACTGCATTAGCATCACCTTCAGAGAAAGCAGGTCACCCTTCCTTTTATACGAAGATACAAAGTGGTAAAGTGAAAAGAATGGGTGAAGCAAAAATTGCAATTAGTTAAAGTGCTGCTCTTAGAGTATTCCAGTCAAAATTGAGAATTGAAAAGAAGAAATAAGGGGGAGGAGGAGAGAACAGTTCTAATTTAAATAATAAGTTTTAATTTAAAATTCAGTGCCTAAGAAAAAGACAAAGAAACTAGGATATGACTAGTGTGAAACTGTCTTATCCAATATACATTTTTTTATGTAGAAATGGTCATAGGTAGGTAGTCCACATGATGGAAATACATGCTGAAATTTGCTTTTCCAGAAATATTTAATATCTCTCTCTAAATAGAAACAGTTAATGAAACTGTGGTTGTTTTCACCAAGGAATGTGTCTGTAATAAGAAATGGCAGGATTATGTCCTGTATGCTGCTTTTTCTATTAAGTAACGGTAGTACTAAGGAAGACAAATAATGAGATCATTGCATCCTTCCTTTATGTATATGCTTATTTTGAGCTGTGTGTCCCGTGCCCCCCCTCCCCCCCAAAAATACCATTGTTTTTAAAGTCCTCATTCTTTTTCCTGCTTTTAGATATATACATTTTTTTCCCTAATTGTTCATTGCAGCACCTCTACCCTTCTTGAATTTATAACATTCACCTATTTGTCTATTCATACCTGGAACAATGTGTGATTTTTTTTTTTCATTCAAAGAAAGAGTAAATAACAATGATTGATCCATATGACCAAAGCTGTATACAAATAAAGGAGGCTATGGATCTAGGCAAGACAGCAAAGTTCAATCTACAAGAAGCAGATAAATAAGTATCTTTACACGAAATTGCATTATCATAGCAGATTGACATCACCAGGATGTCTCTAAAACTTTGTTGTTTTTTTTTCTTCTCTCCTTGTAATTGCTTTTATGACAGGCAGCATTTCAGCAACTGTGAGGCAAGGATATTCCTTAAGATTTGGTCAAACCATTTACATCACAAAGTCCCCCCAAAAGCTGGACTTACAAAAATCACAAAATTAACCCCTTTTAGGAGCAAAGAAAATATATACACAGGTATTTTAGGCCTTTTTTTGTTTTTCTTTTTTTTAAGGATGCACAGAGGCCTGCTTGACTTCTGAACTGACTTCCAAGAAACACAGTCTGGGAGCTGATTGATAATCACATTTCCACATGAGGTTGATAATCAAGTATTTGCATATACTATTGAAAAGTATGAAAGAAAAAAAGAGGGACATTTAAAGAGGAAGAGAACATGCTATAGTCAGAAGAATAGAATATACTTATTTTTACTTAAACTTTTGTGTCAGTTCATTTAAATATTTAGCTGCAGTATTATGGCATGCATATGTTATCAAGTAGGGTTCTATAGAGGCAGCCTGCTTTTCCATGCTGAATGAAATATGGAAATTAAAAGTGTCAAACACATTAAGACATGAACTAGGTTTAATAGTACGAAAAATGCAAAGCTGCACTTTGTACTAACCCTGCTTTAGCTGAAAGAAGAAACATTTTACCCCTAAACTGTGTCACGCCTCTTACAATCATGTGGTGGGGGGGAATGGGGAAAAGGAGAAATGAGACGTGCCTTACTATTTGCTATTTATTTGCATCATTGTAACATGTTTCCAACTTTGGAAGAGCTAGGCTACTGCATGTTGTCCAGGAGTGCATAACTTCCTGTTATCAAATTAAGAGTACAGCTAGTAGGGCTCCAAAGTCAGGGTCTGGCAGAGGGAAGGCATGCTCATTTCCTTGATAAATCCATTCATTGTCCAGAATAAACTTGATGGCTAACCAGTATCTGTTTTCTCCCCCTGCATGGTAATGAGGAAAGTTATCTACTACAGTTGCATGGCAGTTTCTTTCTTTAGCAGGGATTAGTCAGAACCCCACTTTATCTAACTTAGATTGCTGCATCTCTCAGACCTTGTACCTTCAAACTCTGCAGTGTAGCTCCTATTCAAAATTCCATATAGTTTCCCTCACTGCATATCCACACAGCCTTTCTCCCATACAGGATGCACAGAGGTGGGTGTCGTGGTTTAAGGCCTGCCACACAGCCCACTCACTGGCCCCCCACCTCCTCCCTCGGCTCCCGGAGGGATGGGGAAGAGAATCAAAA
>WYDI02009861.1:0-11476 GCA_009867235.2 Psittacus erithacus
GCAGCCCAGGATACGGTTGGCTTTCTGGGCTGTGAGCACACACTGAAGCCGGCTCATGTTCATTTTCTCATCGACCAGCACCCCCAAGTCCTTCTCCACAGGGCTGCTCTGAATTTTTTTTTTCCTTTTTTTGAATGGTAGAAAGCAGTTTAAGGGAGAAGGTGAATAAAGATGATTTCATCTAACTGCAGTATTTTTCTCATAGTTATACTGGCAGACTGCATGAAGTTCTGGTATTCTTGATTTTAAAGTAACTTTATAAAACTGAAGAAGATTCAAAAAGTTTCATTAAAGGGATTAAAAAGTTGGGTATCCTTGAGGCTCAAAGAGCTTGATTTTTCTAATGTTATCAAAAAGAAGATGAAATTGCTATACTTTTACAATTTTTATGTAAGTATATTCATAGATAGAAAATGTCAGTTACTAAATTTATAAAGCTATAATAAGAAAGAGTGACTGTGTGTTGAAAGCAGACACACTTGAATTTGAAACTTAAATTATCTTTTTTAACTAAAAAGGTAATTAAGCATTGGAACAACCTGCCAGATGAATTGTTAGAGTATCTTTTAGCATTTTAGGTTGGAGGCCAAGTAACATACAGAACGATATGCTTTACTCAAATGCAAGTTCTGCTGTAGTTAGCACACAAATCATTAGGCTCATTGCAAAGATAACTGGGTGAAATGCAGCACCAGCAGAAAATAAGGACTCATAGTAGAGTATCTAATTGTCTTCTCTGGCCTTAATTTCTAAGAAGCAGTTACACATTGTAATGGGTCAGATACCCAGCTATTGGAATAGAGCTGCTGATTAGAGCTGTTTCTGGCATATTAATAATATCATTTTTCCTCTTAAAAACACTGAGTATGTTACTACAGCTACCATCAATAATCAGTTCACTGGAAATGTGCTTGGGTTTAGAGTGTAGTAATAAGTTTTGTTTTCAGATAAAGTTAATGTGCTGATGCAGCATTTGGTTTTGCTTTCAGTTATTAGAAAAAATAGTATTAGGAATACTATACTTTCACAACATTCTTACACTTAGGTAGCATTGACAAGATTTGTACACTATCGGCTCTGCTCCCTCTGAAATTTTTTGCATGATGCTTGCAATCTGTGCCTATACCCCTTAACATTTTCTTTTAAATTTAAACACATAAGAGAGAACTTTGAATGATAATTCTGGAACAAATTTCTCTTCAGCTGAAGTTAGTTTGTCAGAATTCTGACTGAGACCATTGCTACTAGAAGACTGACCAACAGACTACATAAAAGACATTTTTTACCTTATTCCAGTTTCTATTTGACACATGCCCCAAACTCTTAGAAGCTGGAATCTTTTAGGCACTTCCAAAGATAAGGTCAAGCGCTGAAAGAGCAAAGGGTTGAATTACACAGGGCAAATACGAAATGAAGTGTGGAAGGCATATTCTCAGAGTTAAGAAGAGAAAGAAAAATTTGTACAATGCCTCTTCTGAAGCAAAAAATATCCCAGGAAAACCAGCCCTGCCTGCTCCAGATCTCATCCAAGGGTAGTGGAAAATATACATCTGGCCTGCAATAGCAGAGAAATCGAATGCTGTTTGCCTACCAAAGATTTAAGCAACTTTCAGAAAGCTTCCATAGAAGTCTTCCATTATTTTCTTCAATGGAAAATGGGATTTTGGTCTATTTTTCAAATACAAGTTGTGGGTTAAAAATATGGGGAAGGAGTGTTGCTGAGATGAGCCCCAAACAAAACAAGTAATTAAAAATAAGATGTATTTCTATAGATAATATTATTGGTGAGACAACAACAAACTTTCAGAGTCAGTTGAGTAAGAATTTTACAAGAGAGCGTCAGCCCTGCATAGTGTCTGTAGTCAGCAGGGGAACTGCCTTGAACAGAATAATGAAATAGTCCCTAAAAGTCATTTGAGTGACAACCCTCAGGTGGTTTTGTTGTGGGTTTTATTACACCTGCTCCCTGAAAAGAAACCCATCCATTAAAAATCACCTCAGGCTCTTAAAAACAACACCAGCATTATTTTCTGAAAAGGAACTTGAAGTATTGTACATATTGTAACATGAATATCTAAATCAGAATAATTCCATTCTAGTTAAATCTGAAATAGAAAACCACAAAAGCCTGTGTTTCGACTTTACTGAAGTTCTTTTTTCTCCTCAAGTGTTTTACTGCCATAAGACATTACTGAAAGTGATGCATTCTTGCAGAATATGTAGATTTTGACAAAACTGGCTTTTTTTTTTTTTTTTTCCCTAAATAAAAGGAAAGGTCTCAGGAGGATTCTTCACAGTGTTAGCGAGAAGTACTGTGCTTTGCACATAGAGTGTATCAAGACCTTAAAACTCAATGATACATGATTACCAGGAATCTTGAACACATCATGATCCTCTGCTATCATATGTTCTACACATTTGGTGGTAGGACATAGGGCAATGAAGCCACAGATTCATGTTTTCAGTTTGCTCTTCTCACCTTTCCTATATGCTGTCACTGTTGATGCTAATGCAGCTCAGATGCTTCATCCTGAACATTTGCCTTTCTTTCAGATGAAGGATACTAATACATTGGGATTCTTATTCTATGAAAACATTAAAGTTGGAAAGATTTTCCTTCCTAATTTGGGTTGTAGAACGTATTTTCCCTCAACATCCAGGCCCATGAAGTCACCTTACTTGTGATTACAGCTGCATACTGTTCCTTTGCCCACAGAGGTACAGTGTTATCCTTATTTCAATAAAACACTTTTTTTGCCTTATGTATTAAATGATTATAGATTCCTTAAAATCACCCATTTAGCACTCCCTTAATCCTTATTTCACATCAAATTTAGTTGGCAATGAGTTAGTGTTTTCTTCTATGTTATTGCTAAAAGTATCAGCGTGCATAGGGCCCAAAACCCAATTCTTGAGCAATATCAATGTGAGTACATACATGAAATATTGGTTCCAAATTGCATTTTCTTATGTATTATAACAGCTAGCAGGTTAAATATACTTAATTTTTGTATTGGTTTTCTTTCATGTTTTGTGAGGACATGTAACTAGAAAATTATTTCTGAGTTAAAATTCAGTGTTTCAGTGTTATTCTACTATTCAAATTGAATAGAATAATAGTTTGCCATCAGGACAGAACACATCCTCAGAAGAATTTTCTGTCTTCACTGTTAATACCAAAATACTTTAAGAATCTAGATTGCCCATTTTTGTGACAAAATCACTCCTCTTTACCCCCTCCATTCTTATGGTGAGAGGACACACTATGAACTAAATAGGGTTATTGGCAATGAAAATTGGTAAATGATTGCAGAGCACTGATGCTGTTATCTATTTCACTCTACTAGCAATAACTTTCACAATCACAGCATCTTTTCTGAGCAAAAGGTTTTGTGTTTTGCAGAAAGTGATTTCTTTTTTGAGATATAATCATCTCTTGTCATTCTCTGCACTAGGAAGAAAACTATCGCATACTAACATCTAAGTAGTAGTTCTGTAGCCTTTATCATGTCATTTCTGTTGAATAATTTGTCTTTCATTTCGTCAAGGAAATACATTATCATTTGACATCTCATGGGATGGTAATGCAGAAGGAAGGCTGTACTTGATAGGATCATAGAATAGTTTAGGTTGGAAAGGACCTTAAGATCATCTACTTCTACCACCCCTGCCATGGACAAGGACACCTCCCACTAGACCACATTCCTCAAGGCCCTGTCCAACCTGGCCTTGAACACTGTCAGGGATGGAGCATTTAGAGCTTCCTTGGGCGGCCTGTTCCAGTGCCTCAACACCCTCACAGTAAAGAAATTCTTCCTTTTATTTAACCTAAATCTCCCCTGTTTAAGTTTGATGACCTTAGCAGTTGGACTTGATGATCTTAAAGGTCTTTTTCAACCTAGTTGATTCTATGATTTAATTCTGTGAAGTAAATATTTTAGTATTCAGGTAGCCAAATAGTTTTTTAAAGTTTATACAAATTTTGGAAAGTGTTGGATAACCTGTGAGAGAGAATGAAAGAAATTCCATTAATCTAGAATATTTAACAAATAATTAAAATAATACTTTTTAATCAGCAGTTTTTTGCTTACGAATATATTCTCTCATTCTGTCCAATATCATATCTAAAGAACTACTCCTGGTTTGTTCTGAAAATAATGTAACGTTTGTAAAGGATCATTGGGAGACCAAACTCTGGCAGAATGGCTCACCGGCCACCTCTTCAGTAGCCTACAGGACTCAGATAGCTTTACAGAAGGAACAGCAATATTGCTCCACTGCCTGCTGTACTAAACAAAAAGACTTTCTTTCTTGGATCAGAATGTTCACTTAGCAGAAAGCATTCAAATTTTCTCAAAGTCCTCTGAAAGTCCTGTTACCTGAGAAGTCTGCATTTTCCATGCATGTTGGTAATTTTGCAAAGCTAATCATCTGGCCTGTTGTGTCACTGAATTGCATTTGAAAAAGATTTTAATTGGTACTTTCTCATTGTGATGTCTCATTTTCTGTAATGTGTGTTTTCCTTCTTGTTGTTTTAAATGTTGAAAACATTGTTTATGAGTAATGATCAGCTCTGGAAAAGAGATTCCTCTATCTCAGATGCTTATGCTGATGGCCTTTCTCTACAGATCACGTGAATGCAGAATTTGTTCAAACGTAGACATGCACAGAAAGTGCAAAACAAGACCTTCTGAAGCTAGGGTGACATCAAACCAACTTATGAGTTACTTTTTTTCTGCATGTATTCGGTAGCTGCTTTACTGGGTATTAGTTGCACAAATGCACTAAGTACTAGCTTTCACAGGAACGCTACCACAGTATTTCTTCACTCATAAGTTTCTGTGATTCACAGCATCTGCAAAAAGAACTTACAGAGTCATGCATTTCTAGCTAGGATTTGAGCCAAGGCAGAAATAGGAGGCTTAACTGATGAGAATAATGATTTAGGATTCTTGTCCAACAGTAATTAATTATGAGTCCTTTCTTTCAGTTCAGCAGGCAGTGGATCAGAACCTGACAGACAGAAGGAAATTATTTTAACTCTGCCAATCACTGGAGGAATCTTAATAAGTAGTTTTCACAATAAAGTCAAAGCTTATAACTCAAGAGAAAAACATCACAGACCAAGAATAGCTGTTCGCCTGTTACCTTCCCTGTGCTGCCTTCTAATAGGAAAACGTTTTTTATTATAAAGGAATTTGTATCTTAAGTTACTTTACATCACTCACTTTGACTGCCTTCAGACTTATGATGAATGAAGAAAAATAAAGCAAGATAATAAGCAGATAAAAATTATTCATTCCAGGCTGATGAAACTAATGAAGTTTACCTTCTAAAAGACTTCTGTCCTCTAGCCAGATTTTCTAAAAATGTGTGAGCTCTGGACTAAAGCTCTGGCTTAGGCTGGCACCATAGCACTGATTTATGGGCCAGATGCTAAAATAGTAGGACAGGGAAGTAGACATATTAGTCAAAAATTGTAAAGCTTTCTCTATGCTATTGATACTTTTTTCAATATGTTTTGAAAATAAAATGATTCATAATGGTGATGCTAGAAATCATGTCTTTCACTCTAATAAAAGGCCTGCAGAAATGATAGGCAAAAGCTCTAATTGCATTCTTGGCAACAGTATCCACCATTCCACACATATTCTGAATCAAATTTAATTTGAGTTAAATAGAAGTAAAAACTATTTGCCATTGCACCCTAATGACTATAATTTTCTCTCAAACTGTTACTTACAGACACAGCATACAGACACCCTTTCAAATAGTTTCTTCCCTGTTTTTCTGTCTAGGGGACAAAGTTTTGCTGCATGTACTTTCAATCATGGGACAAAAAAGTATGGATTAACCTGGAAAGAAATACAGAAATAAAACAGAATTATTTTTTTTTCTGTCATGATGAAGGAATTCTCATTTTATATCTTTTTGACTGTCTGGGCCACGAATATGTGCCACTAATAAAATGATGCTACCCTGTCTCTTATCCAATGGTACTTAATTCCATCAGGATATCTGTACCAACCATTTAACTCACCAAATAGCTATTATCCTGCTCATTTAGTGTTGTAGCCAAAATATGTCCATTATAACTGCAAGTAGCTAAACCCTTCAGTGCCAGACGGTATACAAATTGGTCTCATCACAGAGATACAGATGTCATCACACTCACAATTTGTTAGTATTATGAACCCCTTTCCTCCTGTGATCCTAGTGTGACAGAGTTCTCTTATTTAATCTCTAACTTGGAGATTAATATGTACCAAAACCCCATTACCATATAAAAATGTACTAATTAGCTGAAAATTAACATTTCCTCATTGTCAGCAAATAAACACGCAACTTGACAGTCAGTGTAGGGATCTGCTGAAAATAGATGCACAATATAAATCAGATTAGCTTCCTGAGTGCAACTTTAGTGAATGTTAGCTGAATTACTCCAAAGTGGTTTTGAGTAGATTCTCACACAACGCTGTAAACATTTGTTTGCTGTGTAGGAACATTCAGCTATTCATGCCAAATGAACAAGAATAGATGACAGCATACCCTATTCTATGAAATTTCCTCTCTGTAAAAGATTTATCACTTATTCTTCATGCTCTTACACATTACAATTTCAGAAAATTACTGGAGGGAATTTCAAGGCTAATGCATTATAACAACACAAGCTTGATCTTCAGGAAACAGCTAAATATAATTTTGTGTCATCTTCTATTTGACTGGGAAAATTTAACTGAGAAGACTGCTAAATAATTAAAGAATTTGCTTTAAAAGTTAGTTTCAAAATTATAAATGTGTCTTAAGCTGCAAAAGGTTTTCACACAGAATGATGGGTAAATTATATTCCTCCAATATTCTCAATTAACATTTATCTATCTGTTTTGAATGAAAGAGGGAAAAATCTTTTATAACCTTCTCATTAAATAGCTGTAGCAAAAGACAGGAATGTTTTCAGTTTATATATGTGTTTGTGTATATATATATATATATATATGCACCAACATCCTTAGAAACAGAGCATTTATTTGTTTGGTTCCCTAATACAACTGTCCATTTCATAACATATATTTTCTCAATCTAATTTGGATGCTCTAGGTTCACTCTGCCCTTCCTCTGCCAGCAGGACCTGGAGAGAATTACAGGTCTTAAGAGAAAGCTAATTTGATCCATTTCAGGATCTAGGGGTTTTCTGTCTTCCCACTGCACTATATGCATGACAACAGCCCATGGTTGTCCTCCCCATCTACCTTGATCCCTCTGGTTTTCTCTACACTTGTCTCCTCCTAGACACATAAACCTCTAGTAATTACTTTTTCCTATTTGGTCCCACTTTTGCAACATCCACTTCCTAATTTGTCATTTTTCATGTGATTGCCAAAGTACTCTTGGCCTTATAATATTGCTGATATAGTTTCTTTGGATTTTATTCCTCAAAAGGACAGTAATTTGCTTTTTGAGCTAGAGAGCTTAGGTTCAGCTATTTCTAACTATCCTTTATAAGCGCACGAGAAATCCAGCCTTTCCCCATGGCACTATCTGTAACTTTTGACAGCTTTGCACTTTCTTTTTTATTACATGCAATTTATTACAGATAATTTATTACACTTCCATTAAAAGTGTGTTATACTCTGTTCAGTTAGCAAGACCTCAGGCCAAAGTCCAGTTATCTGTTTGAATACCTCAGAGATTTCCTACTCTGATTTTCATGATCATGCCCAAAACAGACTTTGTGGCTACTCCTCCTACACAGATTTAACCATGACTTAATTTGGAAGATAGACCTTGAAAATGGAAGGGCACAAAACTAACAATCAAAGGATACAAGAAGTCTGTATGAAGTATGGATGAAAATTTTGCCAATATAGACTTTTTGTGAAAGGCCAGTTATGTAATCTATTTTGTTGAATCCTTAAAAAATGCTTATACCTTTTGATAAGTGCCATTAACTGCACAAGATGATTATCTTGTCTTCCTAATTAATGATGGTTGGTTTGGTGGTGCGACTTGCACGTGGTGCGACTTGCACATGTTGCAATTGTTGCTCCCACCAGGAATGCGGCAAAGTTTTCATTTTTCATCAGATTTGTTCCAACAGGGCACCTTTATAACCTTAGTCGTAAGAACATGCAGTGCACTACACAGATCTGCAAAACTAGATTCAGCAAATCCTGTGGGTGGTGGGAGCTGTGGTTGCTCTCCTACTGCTGTAGTACTCTCTTTAAAGAAAAAGCATTTCCAAATAGTCAGTCATAAATATTTTCAAATCAAAGGTCAATGTAACTTTTGGCTTAAAAAGACTTAACAAGTACAATTTAGGGATAGATTTTTTTAAACATCTCAGAAGTTTCCAGGAGTACCTTCTCCATTATGTCTCTTGAAACTGGCATTTGAAAATTACAACACCAAACTAGAACAAGAAATCAGAAGTGGGTCGGTAAAAAATTCTTTAGACTATATAGATCCTTCATAACCTGGGGTTGGTTTCATATCTATTATGGCTGAATGTGTTAAGGAAAGGAATTACCTAAAACTTTGATCATTCTCACAGTAGACGTGCTAACTTGAAAGAATGGATAATGATTCCAGACAAGGAGAGATTTTTTTTTTATCAAAAAATGAAATCCAGACAGAGAGAAAGGTTTCTCTGTCTGTAGCCACAATTTCTTTTTCTGCAAATGGAAAATGTTCTTTTAGTATCACTGGGGTTTCTTGCCCTGAAATAATTCCCCATTGTAGATTACATTTTCAAGTAGCTTTTCCTTGTGGCAGTTATACTAGACTTACAGAAAATTTGAGTTTTAAACTCTTTAGTAAAATATATTATATTCTCACATCCCAGAACTGATTTAAAAGTGTTCGTAAACAGATCTTCATTTCTTAAAACTGGTATTGTATATTTATAGCAACCTGCACTGCATGTTTGAGAATAAGAATGAGGGAGCTGAACTATATGACATCAGCCTTTTAAATATCAAACTGTAGACTGTGGCCAAAGGTAATGGATAGACATGTGCTCAGATATGACATAATTAATATAATAGTTCTGTAGCATGACTGACAAGAATTCTGTATCTCTTTTGCACAGGGGTTTGCATAAAGTGCTAAAACTGATTAGGGGAAAGCAGTGTATTAACTATACTAAGATGAAATCACTACTCTGCTGGTAAAACTGCTTCTGTATTGAGGGGAAAACATGACTTAAATTCTAGCAATAGAAATACAAAGTTACAATTTTGATTTCTAGACAAGTGGTAAGGTTAAATTCTGCTACAATTTAAAGGTTTATATTTGAAATTGCAGATTTTGCTATCTGCCTAAGTGAAGGCAACTGAAGATTCCTGATAATTTTTTTCGTCCCTTTCTTCCTGTGGAAAACATTGTACATGAGTCTTCAAATCCTATTTCTATCATAGTTGTGTCCATAGGAGGCTTGAATATATGGAAAGAAGTCCTTTCTTTGTCGTCTCATTTGGATTCATTGCTAATTCTTTCTTAATTGTGTTGGAAGTACGATCATTACTTTTTCTCCACCCAGATAAATGAATCATTGAACTTTCACAAGCTCTTAGAGACCAAAAAAAACTCCCATATTTTCTACCGCAATACTAATAATTCTAACAAATATTTGTAAATATTCAGTCTGGAAGATTTAGAGCTACAAGACTTAGAGATCAGTAAGACTCACGGTTCCTAATTCTGAAGATCTTGGCTCCCAAAAAGCTGAGAAACAAGATTAAAGCAGTGAAATACTTTAGAATTTACATGCTATTTTTGGCTGTCTTTCTTAAAAGAGTTCAAACTGTTGATCACTAAAAGGCACTCACTTTTATAAACTGTAACCTGAATCAATATGAACCACTTAATGGTTTTCTGATTACCTGATGTTGAATACAGCGGCTGCATATTAATTAAACCTGTGGTAATATACATGTGAGTGAGTAAGGAAAATAAATTATTGGATCCGTAACTGAGAAGTCTCAAAGGATCAGATTTCATAAGTCTCAGTCATGTTTTTAATTATTTTGGCATATGACTCTTGTCTGCCTGTAAGTAACATTGTCCCCTGCTTAAGTTCTCTTCATTACTCTGCAGTAACTTCTAGCAACTTGGTATCAGCAACTGGTCTGAAATACACAGCTCCAGTGACTATCATCTGTAAGGATGTCATAATGTTTATACTTTTTTTTTCTTTTTAAATACTGTTGTGACTGGGGAAACACTACTGTCCACATGACAGGTCTTTATCTAACAGCTTTTAAAAGGACAATGCATAAGCAGAAAAAAGATCTCACTTCCTTTCTTTTGGGATGTGTATTGTCAACACTTTATGAAGTTTATGCAGTCTAGCATCACAGATTAGCACTTCTGTGGCCACAAAACTGTTAATTCAAGTTGACAAATTGGAGGCAAAAAATGCAAAAAAAAAAAAAAAAGATTGTCCTAGACAGTGATTATGAAAAGTTCAAAATCCCTCAGATAAGGAGGCCTTAAAAGTAAGGCCCTCTGTCCTTTAAGCTCCTCTGAAAGGAGAGAAGGCACACATAGTTTCTCTGAATAACTCCTCAGAGGCACTCTGTTGGCTGGAGAGGGACCAATTTCCAACATTCCAGGTCATCCAGCAAAAACCCATTAAATAAATATTATAGTGATCAAGTATATTTAGAAGTGTAGCGAAAGCCATTTCAATCTTTCTTCAGTAACAGCACACTGGAACAAATTTTCCTGTGCTTGGCTTTCAGTGCTCCATGATATTACTTATATAGATCAAAATGCATACAAATGAGGACCTACATGGTGATCTAATGTTGAGATCAGAAGTATGTTGCAAATCTAATTTCCTTTCACAGCTTCAGAACTTCAGACATTAGCTTTATGAGTACCGTGCTCACTGAGGAAGATTTCCCAGCAAAGAGGCAAAACTACATTTCCCATATCTCTTGAGCAGTCATTTACTCTGTAGGAAAAAAAAAAGAAAAAAGAATGAAGGATTAGGCAAGGCTGAAAAGCACAGTTCCGGTGACGCAGACAGAAGTGGCAGAAGACATTAACGGGGGGGAAAAAATCTAATATATTCTAATATTCAATTATATACTTTACATTAGACATAGCAGAGTACCGAACCATTCCTGACATTCTGTTACTCCCTGTTGAGGGCTCTGCTCATTAGGCCATAAATCAGTTTGAACATGATAATTTTCTGTAATTATTTTAGTCTCCACTTCACTAAGGAATTGAATTATTTAAATCAATATTAATAATTTTATATTCATAAGTTATAATATTTAAGTTGTACCTTGCTATAGTGACTCCTGTGGTGCTTATTTTCATACATACATGTCCTGGGTTCAGCAGTAGCAGTCATTTTTTACTCCTTGGTAGCTGGTGCAGTGCTGTGTTTTTGACTTTCAGCCTGGGAGCAGCGCTGATAACACCGATGTTTTTAGTTGCTGCTCAGTAATGTTTACTCTGACCA
>WYDI02009864.1:0-17087 GCA_009867235.2 Psittacus erithacus
TCAGCACCCTCCCAGGGAAGAGCTTCTGCCTAAGAGCTCATCTCAATCTCCCCTCTGGCAGGTTAAAGCCATTCCCCATGGCCTGTCCCTACAGGCCCTTGTCCAAAGCCCCTCTCCAGGTTTCCTGTAGCCCCTTTAGGCACTGGGGCTGCTCTAAGCTCTCCCCTTAAGGAGCCTTCTCTTCTTCAGGCTGAATCAGCCCAGCTCCCTCAGCCCAGCTCCAGAGGAGACCTGCTCAGCCCTCGCAGCATCTCCATGACCTCCTCTAGACTCGAAGGAGTCTCTTATCACATCTCTTTATGTCAGTCTTACAGCAGAGTTAACAAACACCCAGAATATACCTGCTTACCCCCAAAATTCCCCACTTAGGCATACAACACTACCTCTCCCCTACAGGCTCTCACTGCAGCCAACAAGCCAGCTCCTTTCTCCACCCCGGAGCATCTCCCCTCCAGGTTTTGCTGGCAGTTACCTGTCGAACAATGCTCTGGATCAGTTTGTCCATGGTGAAGGCGATGTAGGCATGGATGGTGAACATTTCACGCAAGGAGTCCTCGTACTGTGACGAGTCCATGTTCCCATCCAGGAGGTTGCGCACCATGTCCAGGAAGGCTGGGTAATAATCCTCCACATCAATGTCCACTGCAACAGGAAAGAATGGGAGACGTAACACACTGCCCCTAGGAAGGGCTGCTTCAAGGTTTGGTCCTCAGACTACCGTTCAAGTTGAAGAGTTACTGGAATAGGCTTAAATGTGTGTGTTATAGACATTGAGAGTACTTTCAAGGTCAGGTGTACTTTCATAATCATATTACAGAATCACAGACTGATTTGGGTTGGAGAGGACCTTAAAATCATCCAGTTCCAATCCCTGCCACCAGCAGGGACATCTCACACTAGGCCATGTTGCACAAAGCCCTGTCCAACCTGGCCTTGTACACTGCCATGGATGGAGCATTTACCACTTCTCTGGGCCCCCTATGCCAGCACCTCAGCACCCTCACAGGGAAGAACTTCTCCTTCATATCCAACCTGAACTTC
This sequence comes from Psittacus erithacus, assembly GCA_009867235.2. Taxonomy (NCBI): domain Eukaryota; kingdom Metazoa; phylum Chordata; class Aves; order Psittaciformes; family Psittacidae; genus Psittacus; species Psittacus erithacus. The sequence goes on from WYDI02009864.1 coordinate 1,042, forward strand.
CCCTGTTTAAACTTGAACATGTTACCTCTTGTCCTATCACTACAATCCCAGATGAAGTCGTGTGTTTTCCAGTGTATCCTCCTCTATGAGGTTAAGTGTTTTAGACATATAAAACTGAAGACACCAAACAAGCCCTGTCAATGTGCTACAAATAGAAGCATCTTCCTTCCCCAGCTCCCTCCCACTACAGGCACTCACTCGGCTCCTTCAGTCGCAGCTGGATGGCAGGACTGTCGCTCTTGTCTCTCTTTATGCCCAGCACTTCCCTCTCCCACTCCCTTTCCCGCGTCTCCTCTTCGATCTGCCGCTCGGCCTGGGTGCAGATCCTCAGCAGCCTCAAGCACAGGATCTGATGCAGCCGCATGAATATGTACCAGTTGCTGTTCACATAGAAGAGGTTGTAGACCTCATCCATGCCCCGCAGCTTCTGAGCTGTTGTGTTGTTGAACATCAGCTTGGTTTTGGGAGGACTGCCCCCAACACCGTTGTGCTTTTTTGCAGCCCCAGTAGCTTCGTCCACATCCATTTCCTCTTCTTCCTCTTCTTCCACATCCGAGAGTTCACCTCGCTGAGCAAACAGCAGGTCTGGAATGAAGTGATACATGATCTGCTTGATTTTGTACTTGTCCTCTTTCTGGATTCCTGTCTGCCGCTTCACATGGTGGATGATGAGAGAAGCAGCATCCTCCAGGATCTGCTTGTCTTCATAGGCTAGTGATAGGTGTGGGCCAGTGGGGACTCCAGCATTGTCTTCTGAAGCCTGCTCTTGCCTCTACAAATAAGAAACACACAGCACAAAGATGAATCCCAAACACTTCTTTCCACCCAAGACCCTTTCAGAAAGCTCCAAGAGTGAGTCTGTGCCACCAGCATTGAGCAGTGAGGAACAGGAACTGAAACTGCACTTGCAAAGTGCACAAGCTTGAGGGAAGGGAACTACTGGTGACTGTCTCACCTCATCATAGATGCTTTCAATCTCATTGAGGAGACTCTTTGACCTCAGGACCTTGGTATCATTCTGCTTGAAGTTGATGCCCTGGTGGTCCAAGGATTTCAGGTAATACTTCTCATTCTGCTCTCGCCAGACTTTATTAAATCCCCTCTGGGCTTCTCGCCACTCTTCCTCTTTCATCTTTAACCTGGGATCAAGAAAACAAAGGTGAACTAAGAGGTCTACTCTGAGCATATAAGGAAAAACTTCTGGCATGCCAGGACAGCTAGAGGGCTTAACTGTCCTCCCCCCCAGCCCCACTGTCTGCAGAAGGGAGAAGGGCTGAAGGGATAAGAGTGCCATAGGGGTAGCCCAGGCCTCTTGGACACCCCCCAGAAAGTCATGCAGCTCCAGCTGCTGAAAAGGAGCAGTTTAGTTTGGATGATTAATAAAGTCACTCCCTTGCAGCATGGACACCTGAGCTTCCAGGCATGGACTCCTGAACCTCCACTCAGCAGCTCAAGCAAAGCACCCCTGATGCAGCTCAAGATCCTGGGCGAGGCTGTTACCCCCAGCTCCCAGACACACAGGACCAACAGTCCCACGGAAGTAAGCAGCGGCCAGGGAGGAGCATCTCCTGCTTACACATCTCCTCAAGCTTCCTCAAGCAGCTGCAGCATCCATTGCCTTTTCTTGACCGAGAAAGGGGAGGCTGACAACAGAAACCAGCCTGGGAACCTAAGGGTAGCACAGCCACCACAATCTGAACCCATAGCCATAGGGTTTGAAATGGCATAAAATTAGCCCTGGAACAACCCACACAGTATACACTTTCCTTGTCTTACACATGATGCTGACACCAGGGAAGAAACAAGGTTTAAGAGGAGACAACAGAAGCTCTCCATGCCTCCAGATGAGCTTCAAGGCTTTTGTTTCAGAAGGGCAATTCCCTCTTTGTGAGTGATTATAATGAAATACAGCAGTGGACCGGAACATAAAATACACCTCTTAATTTACAGCCTTCTGGAGTTCACAGCCTCTAGGGGCAGAAATTAGGAACTTTAACGTCAACCTGGACCACATCTGGCACATTCCCCTTGGGCACAGCCCCCAGGCAGGGTGCTAGAGGAGTCAGTACCTTTTCAGTACAATGGGAACAGCCACGGATGGGTTCTTCCGAAGTCCATCAATGATGTCAGCTGCTTTGTCAGCATATATCCTCTGGAGAGCCTTGCGGTGGATCACCTCCGAGGTGCCACCCAGGGTGTTGTCCAGCCGGAATTTGGCCTGCTCCTCAGCAGACAAGCGCGAGAGTTTCTTCTGGATTGCCTCAAGGACACGGATCGTTGCCAGGTTGGTCTCCAAGACAACATCCAGCTGCAGGGAATGGTGCATTAGCCATCACTGAACAGACAAAACAGGGTACTTCATAGAGGCTAATGTTGAAGTGACGTGAAACAAGAAGCCAGGCATGTTTAACAAGGTGTACTTGAGCAGTGCTTCCCATGTTTGGCTGCTCTAAAATAATCCCATTCTATTTTATCTGCTACCTAGGTAATATTGCCTAAGAATTTAAAGGCTACCAGAATGACACTGTTTGGAAATTACATTTTCCACCTGGGAATAGAACACAATTGACAGTTACTCTACAAAAGGACGTGCCAAATCTGAGCGTATTCAGGCAGTTGCCAAGCTAACTTCCACTTCAAGATGTCAATCATTTAACATCCTGAACGTACTGCTTTTCAGATTATTGCACACTCTCATGCATGATGTGGGCAGTGAGAATGGAAAAGATGCATTGATTACATACTGAGCATTGAACAATTTCATGTGGCGCAGTGTGAAGGAGCTCTGCTCACAAAGTGAGGGGCAGGGGTGGCAGCTTCGAGCTGCTTCTTGCATTAAGAGAACACAAGCTTTTATGACAAAAAATGCGTGACAGGCACAACAAAAACAGATCTGGGGTATAAGTAAGGGTAGAATTATATCAAGATCATTAAAAATTTGCAGCTTGCCAAGACATGAATCAAGAAAAACAGACTTACCTCGAAACGCTCATCCTCGCACCTGTAGATGTGCTCCTCATATTGTGTCTTTTTGGAGCTCACAAATGTGGAGTCTTCAGACCAGGATGGGAAGGATACCCAAGTGTCATTCAAAACCTTGGAGGAAGACAGGGGAAACAAGAGTAATGGATCTAATTTCCCCATTGGAAACATTCTGTGCCTCTTCCAAATCCACAGGCCACCTCCAACAGTGAGAACTGAACCACGCAGGCAGCCTGAAAAACTCATTAGCTGGAGCTGGGAGAATACACTTGCAAAGGAAGGGAAAAAGAAAGGTGAAAGGAGCTTTTCCACTCCTTGAGATTAGTCAGCTGCAAGCAGCTGGTTCATGGTGTATGTGATTCACCATCACCATTCCCGGGTGGTCACTGCATCAGGTCTGACTGTCAGACATTATGTGGTTTCTGCCTCCAAATAAGGCTAATTTGGAGTAGAAATCCATACCCCAGCAACCCCTTTCCTGACAAAGCAGCTGAGCACCTGCAGCTTTCACAACCTCCGAAACAGGAATAGAACATTCAAAAACCAACCTCAACGAGGCCAAAGGCAAAGACACAAGGATTTTGGCAGGCAGGCTTGAAAGTCAGGCCCTTCTTAAACCCAAAGCCTGAGTGACTGAGTCATTGGATTCTCACAGGAAGAGAAATTTGGAGCTGCATCACAAGAGACACTTTTGAAAGACATGTTAGGACTTAAGATGAGAAGCTTGCAACCCTCTTTTCCCCATGTTGCTTTCACTATCCTGCCCCCACCCCAGCTGAACACCTATCACCACTGCTAACTGCATGGCTTGGATGCCCGCATTTGTTCTCCTCATCTCTCAAGTTGCTTAAGAACACAAAACCTGTGATGTTCCCAAACAACATCCCCTCGCTATTTGTGGTCTGCAGGCACTCGGGGAAGGGAAGGATTGCTGGGGCTCTCCCCTCCTCCAGTGAATGCTCTTAAGCAGCATGTTTATTAACTGGCCTTCAGCAAGAGTCCTGCTCACTCGCCTCCAAAACATTACCTTCCACACCAGTGAAGGAACAGGACCAGCCAGTACCATCCCCAGCTTGAGCAAAGGGCCATTACAACACATCAAAGGGCTCAATGAGTACATCTGAACCTGCAGGAGACCAGCTTTGACTCTTGACCAAGCAGGCTGGCTCCCTATAGGGAGCCTATTTCCTGAAGCAATGCATTGCTTCTCAGACAAGAGGTCATCTTAGCACTCCAGGTAGAAAGAAGCAGCACATGAGGGAGAATGTGTCTACAAAAAACATGATTTTCTTTTCAAGTTGGACTAGAGACAACTCTGAAGCAGACCAGAGGGACTTGGGGTAAAAACATAGCCATAATCTTGAATTACATACCACCTCGTAAAAGATCCCCGAGATCACATTAAGACCACACAGAAAATTAGTTCTGTCATTTCCTACTTTGTGTTTAAGTCTGTAATCTTAATGTTCTTCTCATATAGGTAACACGGTTACTTAAACCATCATACACATCTAATGCCCCTACATTTGATTTAAGTGGGTAAAGATCACAACTATTCAGTGGGGCTTTTTACAGATGCTTCCCAGCTCTTTCACAAGCACCACTGGGGAAGAGCTGATGCCAACCATCAAAGCCACGTGGGGATCACAACTCCCAGCCAGCTTCCAGCATAACCCATTCCTAGACTCACACCTCATCCTGCGCAATAGCTTCTGGACAGGATCCAGGTGCTGGCAGGAGTGCCAAGTGCTCCCTCGCCACCAGGAACACCACTCACCTTGGGTACGCTCACCTTGGGTTCTGACACGTCCCATGGTGATCCTGAGCCAAGCCGTGGGTGCAGGAGCAGCAGGGCTCAGCTCAGTGTGAAGCAGGCAGCATCACAACTCTACTGCACAAGAGCAGACATGCTCTAACATCCCCAGGAACCTTTTCAGCATCCCATAGGGATGCAAAATAAATCCCTCATCCTGTTCTGCTCCACTCACCCTTGCTCCATCCCTTCAAGAAGAGCATCTTACCTCTTTACACAGTGGAGTCCGCCCCGTGCACTTGGGTTGCTGGTAGCTCTTGGGTAAGGCTCGGTAGCTGGAGCCCAGTCTTTTACAGGAGGCATAGTCTATCTCCATGGCAATCCCCTCAGTAGCCCGCTCCTTTGGATACGTCTCCATGTGAACAGACTCTTTATACCCCAGAAAGTTTTTAAACCAAGTGAACAATTCTGGGAATTTCCTGAAAATAAAATGAATGAAGTGAAAAAACTGGCTAAGTAGAAACCAAGTAGTGCTGAGCTGTGATGCTGAGGCTAGAACTGATTGTTACAACCAGACTGTGCCCAAGAAGACCCTCTGAATTACCAGTCCGGTGAATGAGGACCCTTCTCTGCTCAATCCCACTTCCACAGAGCCTAATCAAACAGGAGTCATGGAATGGTCTGGGTTGCAAGGGACCTTAAAGATCACCCAGTTCCAAGTCCCCTGCCATGGGCAAGGACACTGAATTTGTTGATCTGGTGGTGGACTGCTCTCAGTGCAACTAAGGTGCTTTAGGATTACCCCTTCATACTGACAGGGATGCAGACAAGCACTGATACATCCCCTCACGTGCCTTGTGGGTACAGTCCCCACAAGACAAGTGACAAGGAAGAGCAGCCAAAGTTGTCACTGCAGGGGCAGCACTTGTTGCAAGGTCTCATCTGGGCCTCCCAATGTACCCCAGCAGCAAACCCAAGCCAGATACCCAGTTGTTTGCAAATGCTTTTAACCTTAAATCAGACCTTTTCTTTCCCAAAGCCGCAAGAGGAAACTGAGAAGTCATTCTCTGACTGCATGGCAAGAAGGTTCAGTGCTGAGCAATTGCTTCAACCAACACTGCCTCCCCACAGTACACATGCCAGCACAAATAATGAGGAAGCCTTTGCCTGCAAGGCCCAATTGTGCCTGTTTGTAGAGAAAAGCTTTCTGAAGAATTTATTAGTCTAAAATACTGCATCTATTCAACTCCTCTTATCTCATGCAAAGCTCCAGCAATATGAGGAATTGAACCTGGTACTGAAGCTAATTGAATCACTGCTCATTTATTGCCTTTTCATTACATGACAGACAGTAAGGTCTGCCTTCAGAATAAGAAAACTATATTATACCTTTCCCAATACAGACAGTCACTGTTATAGCTGGGAGCACAGACACTAGATGGGAGAAATCCAGGGGTTTCTGTCAAATATTTCACCTTTCCTACCTTCAGGTGGCATCTTGCTGATGCCTGGCCAATTCCAGCAGAGCTATAGAGGGAGTGGAAGCACCTTGGGGCAGTTTTTTTACACAGGAGCTAGTGTAATGGGGTTCTGAACCCAATTTATGTTGCTATTGTCTCCTCCCTTAGAACCAGGAACTCAATTCACAGGAAGAAGGAACATTAATCTTGCTGCCCAAAGTTGATGGGAGGCTATTCATTTGGTTTAGCTGATTAATACAGACTTGTTCTCTACACTACTGGCAATTATGGAAGCCTTAATTCCTATTTAAACTATAGTATTCCTGACCACTTTTTTTTTTTTCGCTTCATAACAGAATTCAGCTGCTTTCTGGATATTTTAGTGGGTTTATATCAATGCTCTTTTTAAGAGGACATTTCCTATGTAACTAGACAGTCAAATCTATTCTCAAATGAAATAATTCATGATTGCAGAGCAAGAGACTGCAGTAACAGGCTGTTAAATAATTCTGTTTGCTCTTCTGAGAAAGGAAGACACAGCAAGCAGCACCAGCACTGCTCATGAGTGCTGCCTGCATGCCAAGACACAGCTGGGAATCCCACTCTCACCTCCCCTTGGATAAAGAATAGAAAAGGGTGGCGTAGAAGAGCGTGAAGTTGGACAGAAAACTGAAGCAGGGCCCTTATTATCCTGCTCCAATAAAGGTAAAGTCTGAAAGCCTAAAGCACGTGGCACCCGCACACTGAAGGACTTCCAAGAACTACCAGTATTTTCGTGCTCATACAGCAACACATGGCACCTCATCATGTACACTTGTGATGCTCAGGCTGAGCTGGAGGCAACAGAAGATGAGAGAATGTGCTGCTAACTTGTGCAGTCATTTAGTGGACAGACATTAAGCAGTGGCAGCCTACCCAGTTAAAGTCAAGCCAAGCAGTCACAGAGGAAGCGGCAACTCAAGACTCCATCTCAGGTATACTTCGTGGTCCAAGCAACCACCACCAAGCTCTCAGAGCAGTGATCCTCCTCTGTGCCACCCAGCCACCAGAGATGCATTCCCCTGAATGATCACAAAGCTTAGGTCTCATTTCCTGGCTCCACCACAGAAACAGAGCACGTGGCTTATATTTCCCTCCACTTACCCCAGGAAGGGAGAGACAAGCTGCACGAGCTCAGCCCGGGAGATGACCTCCTGGTTGAAAATAACCAGGCAGCGCAGGAAGTTCTCGTATGCTTCTGTGCTCCGCAGAGCTTTGCGGACCTGCCAGAGAGGAGGAAAGAGGAAAACAGCTGCTGTCAGGGTGAGATCAAGCCGTGGATGCCATCACTGGCCAGGAGACCTGGATTCAACACTGTGCTTCCCACCGATGCACAGAGATTACACATGGAACCAGAACACAGAGTGAGTTGAACAGAGACTAACTTGCCTCGCAAACATGGTCAGGCAGGCAGGTACTGATGTAAGCCATCCCCATGCTGGGCATGCCCTGCAACATCATCACCCAGTGCACTACTCTGGAGAAAGGAGTTGCAAGTGAAGAATGAAATCTCTCAAAAAGCCCCCTAACAGCTACGTTAGGAAATGCTGGGATAACGTCAGTTATAGCTGCAGTGCCACAAACCCACCCAGGCTGCTTTTAAACACCAGAGAATATTGCAAGTAGGGAGCAGGGTTATGCTCTGAGTAACACTGCTCCAGGTTCTGCCTACGTTAAAAGCTAAGGCTATCACAGAGAAGACAGCTCCTGCAACCCACATCTTCACAGCACAAGGAAACCAGACGATTCATCCCAGCACCATTACCTTTCCCAGGAGAGCAGTTGCCATCTACACATCAGATGGAGATCTATCATCATTAAGGTATTTGGCATTACAGTTACGATTCCACAGCAGGGATTTCTAGGTTTACTCATGTTAACACCTACACAATAGACTGGTTCCCAGTTACCATTAGCTGGCCTACAGCATGCTGCAAAACATACCCCATCATCAGGGAGCAACCAAGACTTCCACTGACTCATGAATATTATTTAAAAGGTTTGTTTAAGTTCACTGTAGAGTCCCCTCTGAGCCATAAGGAACTATAGGGACAGCTTAGGGAAGACACCAAGGAAACATCCCCCATATCCATCACTTGTTCCATGCGGTAAACCAGCAACAGGCAACACTGTACAACTAATTAGATTCAGCTCTCAGGGACAAAACCAAACCCAATGTCAATGCGAATCAGCTGCATTGTAAACTGAGCTCCCACACTGCAGGTACTGGGGTTTTATAAAGTTGGAAAGAAAATACCCACATACAAAAGCTCAACAACCCTTTTAACAAACACCAATGGATTTGACTGGGAGAGTGCAAAATACATCTGAGGTCAAGCTAAGAAACATTATCAGGGTTGCATATATGTCACAAACTGGGTGTATACACCCCGAGAACATAAATCAGTGATGTGAGATGGCTTTCTCTGCATCTTGCTTCTCACCTTTTCAAAGAAGAGAGATTCTGTCCCCACACCATGTTTGCTGGCTTCTGCCAATGACTGGTCTTTTAAACCAAGCAGCTTCGGTTTCTTCTGTTAACAAAAAGAAAGGCAAGAGGAGGGGAAAAAAAAAAGGGGGCTTTTCAGCAGAGCACGTTGCCATATTTTGATTATCTGTCACACAAAGGCTCTGGCTCCCTGACCCCATCATCCGCTTTCAAACCTAAGAAAGGTGGCTTCTTGTTTCGGAAGGGAGCTCGCAGGAAAGCGCATGTCACAAGGTAACCTCTCCAAGGTTAATCAGTAGCATAGAACTCCCAATATTTTTAATACACTGTTGCATCCTGTTCTGCAACCAGTTGGCTGCAACAGTCACACTACACTGTATCTCCTTTTTGGAAGCACTCCGTGAAATCACCAACACAAACCTGTTTTTTCCGGCCCCTTACCCAGCTCTTTTAAGTCTTACACCTCCCTAAAATACCCTATTTCTTTTCCTCTCTTTATTCCACTACAAGATCCTTTATTTTCCCCATACCAGCATCTTCCAAAAGGCCAAAAGCTGCCTCCAGAACGTGTTTTATTTTGCTGCCCTTTATCTGAAGAGGAGAAAGGGCAGAAGGGGAAGTAAATCACTGGATTTAAATGACACAATTATGTCTGCTAATGCTTTTTATCACAAAGACACACCACCTTCAAATAAAGCAGGCAAACTTTTCCTCAATGCACAAACACTAAGCCACCTGGCCAGGACAACTTTTATGACGCTACAAAGCCTGGCTCTCTCAAAACGCGCATAGTTTGAAAAGGGCAACCTCTGCTATGAGAACAATCATCCATCATTGTATTATCAGCTTATCACAAGGAAGATGAGCAAATGTGATTCCTCTGCATCTGCTCCAAGTTCTGCTACAACAAAGCTGACAGGCACCTTTATCGTTCCTTCCCTCATCTCCCCACATGCCTTGGAAACATCACTACAAATTTGGACGGATTTATTTTGCACCTTTATGGAGACTTTTGCCTCCACACCCCACATCTCCCCCTCACCACCAAACACTGCTTTATTCACCAACAAAACTATCTCCCCACATTCTGCAGTGTCCTAATAAAGCAGGGAAAGCCCTATTTACCCCCAAGCCCAACAGTTAACTTTTCCCCAGCACAGTAACTATTACCACCCTCAGGTACAGGTAATACCACCAGTCTGTGAAAATGAGAGACAAAGCCTTTGGCTTCAAAACAAAGACTTCGAAAAGCTTCCCTTAAAGGCAGGCATTAGTTTCTGTGTTGTCAAGCTGCAGTCTGTGCCACAAAGATCCCAAAAACCTTTGTCACAGCCTCCTGGGAATACCAGGGCTGCTGAATGAGCAGCACATACTCTTACCTTCACCGGAGGGGTTGCTCCAGTTCCTGAGTGCCGTCGGATCTGACAGCCATTCTGGTTGGGTCTTTGCTGTTTGTTGTTGAGCTGTGGCTTCTTCACCGTGCCACCGTGATCATTCCTTACTGATTCCACTTTCTCTGCAGTTGTCTTACTCAATAGCTTATTTAGAGACAAACCCATAAGACCATTAAAGCTGAGTTCCACTCATCCAGGCAAAAAAATATGCCTGCTCCTCCTAGCTTTAGACGACCAGTGTATTTTACTGCACTTACTGCAGTCTTAGAACCCTTTTAGACAAAGAAATTGTATTCAGAAGACAAGTTATGGCCAGAAAACACAATATTTATCACCCTGACCCCATTCCCAGGACATAAAATCACTGAATTAATGAGGTTGGAAAAGCCCTTTAAGCTCATCCAGTCCAACCGTTCCCCAGCACTGCCAAGGCCACCACTAACCCATGGCACTGAGGGCCTCGGCTACACGGTGTGTGAACACTTGCAGGGACAGCGGCTCCAGCACTGCCCTGGGCAGCCTGTTCCAATGCCTGAGCACCCTCTGGGGAAGAAATTGTTCCTCATCTCCATCTAAACCTCCCCTGGCGCAGCTTGAGGCCGTTTCCTCTTGTCCTGGCACTTGCTACTTGGGAGAAGAGATTGACCCCACCTCACAACCTCCTGTCAGGCAGTTGTAGAGTGATAAGGTCCCTCCTGAGCCTTCTCTTCTATGGACTAAACTCCCCCGGTCCCTCAGCTGTTCCTCATCACACTTGTGCTCCAGGCCCTTCACCAGCCCGTCCCTGGACCTGTTTCGGCGCCTCCAAAAACACCCCAAGGAATAAATAGCAAAAGCCTGTTTTTCTACATACAGAACAGTTCAGAACTAGGTATCTCAGTTTCAAGTTGATCTCCAAGATGACTTACCACAGAGCTGTTGGCATCAGGCAGGAACTGCCCGAACTCCGAGAGCAGATCCTCCTGGTTCTTGAAGAGGCGAGCCACCTGCGCATACACCTCCTGTTCCGTCAGTGCCGGTGTGTAGTTACCTCCTGCCTCCTTGGCATTGCGCTGCTCTTTCTGCCACAGGAAAAGGAGAAGCATCAGAAGAATGGATGCATAAACTAGTGAAGTGACAAAGGGGGAAAAAACCCTAAACCTTCAGTGATATAAAGGATGAAACATCAAAGATCTCAGCATCTTACGTAAAGAATCATACTGCATTGATGCTATATTAGTATGCTATCTTAACAGTATTATTCTTGTACACACTAAATATTTATATGCTTATATATACTAAACACCCATCTGGCCCTGAATTAGTAGGGCACTGACTAAGTGGTTTCTTTGCTTTTAGTACCATGCAAGAATTCTCAGCTTGCTAGCTAGTGCTAGAAGACCCAAATGCAAGTCTTGGACAGACACAGCTACCTCCCTATGGCAAAGAACGAGAAATAACCACACACATACTGAAATCCGTACTGTTAACACTCACCTGATATGTATGGAGGATCTCCAGGAAGGCTTTGTAGATGTCTGGCTGGCCCTGGAACCGATTCTTGATCTTGTTGACATAGTTGATGGCATGATTAAACTCAACGGGCTGATTGTTCTGCAGGGATGGGGTGGTGCCCAGAGAGATTGTCACAGGCGTGTGAGGTTGGACCGGTGGTGAGCGTGGTGATGCGTATGGTGGAATCGGGGGAGTTTGCTGGCTGGCAGGGGTATGTGCCTGCAACTGGGATGGCTGAGAAGAAAAGAAGCCATGTTAGGAATTAGCAGATTCCTTTATGTTTGGAATAAAGGCACTTTTAGTCCACTGACGGACCATATCCAGAGGAAACAACCCAGCGTGTAACTGTATCCGATGCCAATTGTGGAACAACATGGGTTCAACAGATACCTCTAAGCTGGAATATATCAAGTGGATGAAATCTGCTACCACATCCAGTCAACCAACCTCCTCCCTGCATGACTTTTACTGCACTTCCTTGAAAGAATGGTCTTTTTTAACTGCTACTGACAAGTATTGACTTCGCAGGTCTGGAGAATGTCACCGTTATCTTTCATAAACTGAACATTTCCTAGTAGCTGCCCAAGCAGAAACTGCTGTTACAAGATCCTGTCTTGCTTACCTACAACTTCACCTGCCTGGTAAGAAAATCTCACCTCATCATCTAGCTGGCCCTCAGGTTCATTTGAAGGTTTCAGCAAAAACAGCTGAACTTTTTGCACATCAATGGAGAGAAAAGCACATAGCCGCTGGGGATGAGAAAGAGACTGCCACCTGTTCCCTGAGAGCACGTACTCCTTCACTTCTTCTTTGGCAAAAGCCAAGAAATCTGGTACCGGGAAGTTAATTCTGGAACACCTTAGCTTTGCAAAGCTTTTGGCATGCTTTTGTTTGCTGTTTCTGAACAGGAGGTGGCAAGTCCCACCAATGTTTGTCTAGAGATCATCTAATCGCCACACTTTCAGTCCTGCTGCTTCCTAACTGCATGCTCCCCCATTTTGTTTTCCTCTTTTCCAGCCAGCTGTTAACTAACTGTACAGTTTAGAGATTAACCCTTGAAACTTTGGGGATTCTCTCTCTCCTAAAGGTTCCCAAATCTTTCCTAATTTTGAGGCTAAAATACATGGTATTTAATCTAGACTAAGTTCCTTCAATGCCTATTATCCTGTTCTGTTTCCAATCATGTAAAATACATCTCTTGGACAGTATTATCTGGATTACAACTAAAAGTTATTGAAAGGTCTGTTTCAGGTGCACGAACCAAGAGCTAAAGGCAACATCATGTCATCTTGCCTGAACTCTTGCACTTTAGATTTTCCCCAATAACTCCTGCACCCATCCAGCTGATGCTGAGCCAGTCTTTTACAAGTGTAAAAGCAATTTACACTTTAAGCAATGCAGAATCTACCAAGTAACTAATGAAGCTTTTCTAAAGGTTAATTGCCCCAAGCATTTGAAACCACACACACACTTTCATACCAAGAGCAACATCTTTAACAGGCTCTGTTCTATGGGGAATTTCTTGGGACTTCAGTTATTCTGAGACATCATACACAAAAGCAGGCAGTTCAACACATGCCCAATGGTTTAACTAAGAAGCCCTTCTTGCAAAGTCAAATACACTTCAGGGACTTTTTTCCTGGGGCTGCTGGATCCCTCTCTGAATAACGCATGTACATTATACCAGCTGCTCTGAGCATGTTTCAGTTCCCCACTGAAAGCAGCAAGGCTCTTCCAAACCACCTTAAGGTGGCTTATTTGAATCACTCTCAAATCAACCAGGATGCACCCTGAAGTCTTGTAAAGGAGAAACTAACCCAGCAGCTGAAGCACAACATGCGCAAGTTCACAAATACTATGAAAAAAGCAGCGTGGATATTCCTTTTAAGCTCTTTAGCTCCACACAAGGTTCAGCTGGAGGCAACAGGATCCCTGTGTGATCAATGTACATGACTCAAAGCTTCTCACCTTACTGATTTTGGCAGGAGGTGGCTGCGGCGCTGGCTGTGCTGGCGTCGGGGTTGATTGTGCTGAAGGCTGTGACTGATGCTGTGGCTGAGGCTGTGGCTGAGGCTGCAAGCCATGAGTGGGGATCTGGTGAACCTGCCCTGGTGTTGTCACATTCACCATATCATTCGTCTGCACCTCAATCTTGTAACCAGGCGGTAAGAAGGTGTTGAAACCCATGATCAAGTCTGGGTGGCCCTTGAAGAGCTGTGATACACGGCTGATCACTCCTGGAGTGTCAATGCTGGAGAAGGAATAACAGCAAAATGTCACAAACCAAGACCTTTCAGTGGTACAGCAAGTTCTCCACACAGGAATCTTCCTTTCTGTTTTCTCCCTTATCACCTCTAACCTATGAAACAGTGCAAAACTGATTCCTCTGAATATGCTACTGAACTTAAGAATGACATTATCTTATTAGCTCAGACAGCATTCTGTATCTATGAGATCTAGTCCCCAGACTGACCATTATTAACAGGCAGACAACCAGATGAATCAGCTGTCAAGGCTGAAGCTGTGAGCTCCCACTCAAAACAGAGATTTAGTATAAAGGAAGGGATGCATTTAACTTTCAACAACTGCTTTTACACTACTGCTAAAGGTGCGTTCCTCTGCACACACAAGGAGACAGTTTAGCTCCTGCTCTGTGCTCTCATGCTCACGAACACTCTTTAACCTGGAAGGAAGAAGCAAACTGCATCTTGTCACCTTTGAGATTTAAATTCCTTCATAATATCCAAGAAGTCATTGTAGACCTGCGGCTGGCTACCAAACTGCAGCTTCACCTGGTCAAGGTAAGACAGTGCATCCTCCACCTGAAAACAGAACAGACAGGTAGTATCAGCAGAGAAGACTTTATTCTGTCTCCCCCTATTCTGCACAACATAAAAACACAGCTGTTAGCCTTGAGCCTGCCCAGGGAATTAAGGAGCAAAAGATAATAAGCCCAGGTAGTGTACTACCAGCACCATTGGAATAAGAGGTACTCACTCCCCACTCCTGGCTCACAAGATAAAACTGTATCAAAAAGAAACAAAAGGTAAAAAGCAACAGAAATCAGCAGAATTACTTGGAAGTAATTCCTGCATTCATGGAAGTCTCAGAATAAGCAGCAAGTGGGAAATGCCATAATCAGGGTGGTAGATGTCTGCCAGGTACACACTTGCATGTTTTCAAGCAGCCAGACGTCTCAGTGCGACACAGAAGGGGGTTGAAAATGGCAACTGTGGGTGGCAAATTGCTTTACACCTCAAACAGCAAAAAGTGGATGAAGCGTTCGTGTACCAACATCCAATTTTCAGATGTGCTGAAAGAACAGCCCCAGCCTGAAGAGAGACCTCTGGGCCCCTAGCACCAGGCCCCACGCTCATCGGCTGTAAGAGCTACACACAGGAGCAAAAAAAGACTGTCACGTATAGCCCCAGTCTTGCACCAGCAAAGGGCCAGCCATGGACTGCACTTGGAGAAAGAACCATACAATTTGGAACCCTTTTCAGAAGTCTCTAGCAATGAAGTGTCCACTACTCAGCAAAGGCCTCCCACCAACATGGCAGTGGGCGTCACCAACACTGGAAGAGGCTCACACCGTATTTGGAACAGACTAAGAAATAGGCATCAACTCGTAACCATGTGCCTTCTCGCTAGAACTGAACCAAACAGAGCTACTTAAAGGGATTATTTTTGGTGGAGTTTTCTCCTTTTTAAGGATTTTCTAGCACGTAATCCAAGAATAGAACCTTCCTTACTCCCAAATTACTCCCACACAGCCACCCACATACGCCATGTGTTCAGAAAAGCTCCAAATGTTTTGGCAATTTAACCCATTCATACAAATACCCTGAATAACACTTGATCCTTTTCCCTCCTGCCCTTAATCTTTTCCTAGCAAGTCCAGTTTTTATTATGGCATTTCAAACAGGAGGGTTTCAGCAGGAAGAAAAGTCCCTTTCTGCATTTGGTAGTACTCCAAATAGGAGAAGCATCTAAGCCTTGTCAAGACAGCTTTTTGGAGGTCACCAGCTGGGAGGCCTCCCCTACACATGGAATTGAAAAAGGCCCCCAGCTGCTCAAAGATTTAGGCAGAGGCTGGTTTATGTAAGGCATTACATTATGTCCCTAACATAAGAAGGACATGGAACTGCTAGAACAAGTTCAGAGGAGGTCACGAGAATGATCAGGGGCTGGAGCACCTCCTGTATGGAGACAGGCTGAGAACATTGGGGCTGTTCAGCCTGGAGAAAAGAAGCTGCATGGAAACCTCAGAGCAGCCTCCAGTGTCTGAAGGGGGCTACAAGAAACCTGGAGAGGAACTCTTCATCAGGGACTGCAGTGATAGGACAAGGGGTGATGGGCTCAAACTGAAACAAGAGAGACTGAGATGAGTTCTTATGCAGCAGCTCTTCCCTGTGAGGGTGCTGAGGCACTGGCACAGGGTGCCCAGAGAAGCTGTGGCTGCCCCATCCCTGGCA
>WYDI02009865.1:0-54280 GCA_009867235.2 Psittacus erithacus
ACACAATGCTCCAAGTGAGGTCTCATGAGAGCAGAGTAGAGGGGCAGGATCACCTCCTTCGACCTGCTGGTCACGCTCCTTTGGAAGCAGCCCAGGATACGGTTGGCTTTCTGGGCTGTGAGCACACACTGTCAACACATGTTCATTTTCCCATCGAACAACAATAAACAAACCAACCCCAAAACCACTGCTGCAGGCTGCAGTGAACCATCCCTTTCCCAGTCCCTGCTCCCAAACCAAGCCCTGGCATACTTCTGATTTTGTTCAGTGTTTGACACTAGTGGAAATGCCTCTTTTTGCAGCAGGAGGCCTCATATGATGACACAGGCAAACCAGCTCAGAATATTCTCCTTTGCTGTGGTCCTAACACTGTGTTCCCACTGTTTCAGTGGGAAAGTTCACGACTTGCTTCTAATTCAAGAAGGTCAAGAAAAGAACAAAAGGAAGCTATGTATAGGGATAATCTTCTGCTAAAGAATCAGACTTACGAACCTAGAATGGTGTGGGTTGGAAGGGGCCTTAAAGCTCATCCAGTTCCAACCCTCTGCCATGGGCAAGGACATCTTCCACTAGAGCAGATTGCTCCAAGCCCCTGTGTCCAACCTGGCCTTGAACACTGCCAGGGATGGGGCAGCCACAGCTTCTTTGGGTACCCTCATAAGAGAAATGTATTTTTCAGGAATGCAGCAACCAAGTGTGTTTTGTTCCACACTCAAAGAATCACTTCATAGTCACATTTCTGCCCTGTAAGCACTGAGATTCTGTCTGCAGCTCACACCCCACTGTCTAGTGTAGAAAAAACTGCAGGAAATCATTTAGAGATAAAATTTATATTCTTTTTGTCTTCCAAGTCTTTCACACTGCCTCCAACCAAATGAGCCTTCCATTTCCACATGACTTGTTCACCTCTGGGGGGATGAAGGGAGTTTAATCCTTATAATCCATTCATCCCTCTGCTTCAGCAACTAGTGAAAGTGACACTGGGCACACTTAACACATACACTGATGATTACATTGACTTCATCACTTAACTTTCTACTGGCCACTGAGTGGGAAGTTACCTCCTTAAAACCAAAATTCTTTCTCTTTGAATAACCTGCTACAGTTGAGGACTGAAAAATAAGATTTAAATGGTTGGCTGAGCAATGACTGCTTAACTCCGTGCTTTGTGATCTCCTAAAGAGCAAAGCCACCAAGTAAAAACCTACAATCTCTTCCTAGAGTATGGCAGCCCAGCTGAAAAGCAATGTTCTGTCATTTTAAGGTTCTGCTCATTCTTCAGTAGTGCACCAAGAGCCGTATGTAAAACCTATACAATCTAAAAGGCAGGGAAAAAAAGAGACAAGGTCTCAGGTAACATCCCGAGGGAGCCGATTATACATGAAATATTATCGTGTCCTAAATTACATTAAGGTTTTAATTTAAATACTTCTCTAAAAATTCTTCCGTGAGGATTTCTGTAAGTAGCATATCCACAGGGAGGAAGTCAGAGCATACATTCAGCCACTGTGTCCAAACCATACAGTCTGTCTACTCCCAAAGTCAGTGAGGTAAAGAACATCACTTCTGCCAGCCCAGGACAGAATGTGCAGGTGTCAAGCTGTTGATAGCAAATATAACCAAACTACTCTGCACCTAGTAAGGGGCCTGAAGAACTTCATTAAAGGGAAAGAAAATAAAGATGACAAAAAAACACATCATTTTCAAGCTGTGCCCACTGTAAATGTACATATCCATCTCAGAATCCATTTTACTCATATATAGGTATGCAGAATATACAAGGGATATATACCCCTTATAATATACAAGGGAGGAGATGCTCTCAGAAGTGAACTGTAACACGTGCAATTTAAAGCAAACCTATTATGGCAACTTCTCCTTTTTCGTTTGATCTCAAAAGCGTTTTTTTCTTTGCCCATCATTTATTAGTTAAGAAATTACGATCTCTCCTGCATGTCGAAAGGAGTACTCTTAGCAAGAAAAAGAAACAAGAACCTTTCCCATCCCATTCCCATGAGAGGTTTAAGCATGCTCAGCTCAGCTAACTGCTGATGCATGGCGCCACTGTCTTTCAAGACTTGCCTTCAAAAAGCAAGGAGGGGAAAACGAAACCCAAACAAAATGTACCACGTTCGCTTCAGACTGATTTATTGCACATACTATTACTGGTCATTCCTTTCACACATAAAATAAGGAACCTCCAGTTAATTGACACATTCCTTTAGAACACCAGAACGCTTAACAAGAAGCTGCTTTTGCCCTTCGGGCCCACTACTAGCACAAATTAAGTTAACATGTAATATTTGTCTTCCTTTATCTTCCCTCCCTGCTTCGTCCTCAGAGAAAACACCTTGCTATGAGGCAGCCTACCAAGTCCTGTTTGCCTCCTGGGTTTCTCCCTCCGTAACTGAAGCACTTCAGCACTTTCGTGCATCTTAATTCTTCCCTATCACATCAAGAGAAAAGAAAAACACTTTAGAAACCCAACTAAACTTGTTGATAAACCCAAGGCTCCCTCCTGCCACCTGCAAGCGCTCGCAGCGGGGCAACCGGAGCGCTGAGGGCGCAGGAGCCACGGAAAGGAGCCTTAGAAGTTGCTTAAAACCAGCAAACTCCCTCTTGGGACGCAGAGGCTCCGGGCGAGCCCGCAGGGAGGCTCAGCCGGGCCGGTGCTTCGCGGCCCGGTGCACCGGTGGAGGCCAGGCCCGGCCAGAACAGGCCAAAGCCGAACGCCCCTCGGCCCGATCCGCCATCCGCCCCGCGCCCGCCCGGCCCGCCCCGCCGCCGAGCGCTCCCTCACGGGCAGAAAGCGGCAGAAGGAGACCCCGGCCCCCGCTCGCTGCCCGGCGGATCGGCACCTCACCGGCCCCGGTGTAGGCCGCACACCCGCGGCCCAGCCGGCTCCGGGGGAAAGGGGCAAACCCGCTACTGACCTGCCGACGCCTGAGGCGGGCAGGCGCCCCGGGGCTGATCCACACGGAGCGGGAGCTAAAGGCAGCGCTGCCCATGAACGGCAGCGGGAGGGCAGGCAAACGGCAGCGAAACGTCCCGCCATGGCGGCCGCGTTCACGACACTCCCGGCATGCAGCGGCGCCTACAACTCCCATCCTGCCCGGCCGCGCCGCCGTTAACCCTGTGCCGCGCAGAGGCGGCTCCGCACCCGCCGACGGGTCCCCCCCCCAACGCTCGCCTCCGGCCCCTCGTCAGCCTCGGGGCTGCTCCCTTAGCGGCCCGCTCGGCTCCGGGGTCCGACTGCTCCACAGCCCACGGGGGGCGAGCAGCGCCCGGCCCGGCCCGGCTCGGCCCGGCTCGGCCCGGCCCGGCGGCGGTGCTCTCTCCGAGCGGCCCAGCCCCGAGCCCCTGGCCCCGGCCCGCTGCTGTTGTGTCGGTTCCTGTGCTTCTGCAGCGTAGTTTCTGGCCCCAGCTACTGCTGTTTGTTACTGGCAGCGGTGGTATTAACTGTGTGCGCCTTGCCGGTTGATAAAAAGCAGGTGAAATATCTCCTGCCAACTGTTTGTTTGTGGTTTTTTAATTCAATTTCTATTCTTTTTTCGGTTCAAAATAACAATAAGGACATTAACTCAAAAATAGCTTTACTTTGGGACAAAGTCAGCAGGAAATGCTGGGTTATCCTGCAGTGAAAGTAAAGTGAAAACTCGGCTCTCGTATTCTGTCCTCCTGCCCATACACCCTTCACGTAGGGGCTCAGCGTACGTCTGACTGAACACACAGCACTTCTACAGCCCCTGTCTTAAATGTAAGTAGCAAAGGGTGTGCATACAACTAACACAACGAACTAAAAACCCACCCAGAGCGTCAGGATCCATTTGTAAATAAGTGAGGGATGGGGGCACATAGCACAAGTTAATACAGAAGCAGCGCCTTGGGGTAAAACCCACTGGGTGTCCCCTGACCCCCCTCCGCAGCTCAGCATCTGCCCCCCAAAAACACCCCCTGCACACACACACAGCTCATCCCCTCTACATCTATTTCATTTGCAATATATATGCTCTTAATGAAAGCCTTGTGCAGCAAATACAAGTCAAATGGCTCTAATTTGTAGTGCTACAAACTGTACCATGCTCAGACGTGTAACTGCCTGACAGACTACACAGAAATCTGGCTTCTGCTCCAACCTCTTGAAACAAATGCAAATATCCAGAAACATTCTGCTATTCCTCCAAAATTAAAACACGAGGAAAAAAACCCAATGCCAGATTATCTTTTTTTCCATACAAATAACTGATCTTTAAACAAAAATAAATCACTGCAAATTCATTATTTATTTCAGACCATAAACAACACAGGGGAAAGAAACACAGAATACGTTTTCCTGCTTTAAAAAGCCAAAGTATCAATGAGAAAAGCACATCTACGGCTCTTATTTTTTTTAAGCTTATTTTTTAATACCTGGTCCCTTAAATCAGCCTACAAGCCAAGAGCTTTAGCTGGAGAAAACACAATTGGAAAGCCTTTTTCTGTGCTATTGTTTTTCAGACACTTACAAGAGGTTTTTCCAGGCAATTCACAGCCACACTATTCCAAACGGCACAAATACAATTATTTAGAATTTATTCCTCACTGTAGCAATTTTTCCTTTGGTTTATTTCCTCAAATTTCCTGGGAAAACACCATCAATTCCCATCTAGCTTAGCGCACCTACGCTGTTACTTCTTTCTCTGCATTTTCCCTTTCCAAATCGACCAGAAACATTTTAGAAGTATTTTACATATATCTAATAAAGTCATAAAAAGGACGAGAGCACAAGAGGAATGCTCAAAACCAAACTGAAGGTGTAAATGACCTCCTCCCATGTCCCAGGCGTACCTACAAAATCCCTGCTCACTGGTACGGGATTATACATTCCAGCCTGAGTTTGGCCTCTTTATATCTGGTACTATTTTAACACCCCAAATTTATAGATTTTTAAAATTGGCATGTTAAAAGGGCTTTATTTAAGGATTTCAATGAAAATAGTGTTATGTTTTGTCATATTACCATAATCCTTCTTTTTAAATCACTTAGAATTTCAGTCTAACCTAATTAAGTAATTTTAAGTAAGTCTTAACCTAAATACATAAGATCTAATAAAAATGTATTTTGCAAACAGGGGAAATGGGCTTTTAAAATGGATTCCTCAGGTAGGAACAAAAATGCTGAAACCTTTTCTCCCCACCAACTTTTGAGATCTGAACTCCTTCACAGCACTTACATTTGAAACCCAAAATGCTGACAAGAAAACAATTTTCCCCAAATATCCCGCGTGATGTTTCATGCCAGTTGTACCTTGTTTATTCTTTTTCTATTTAAAAGGAATCTTTCCATTTCCCTGGCCAAAAAGGAGGAAGAATAAGGGAAGAAAAATACTGCAAAATCCTAACTACCTGCCTTCACGTATTGTTAATTTCAAAGCCCTTCTAACAGCAGTTTGTACTGCTTTTAGAGATTGGATATTATTTTGCCAGTGAAAATATTCTTATTTAGATTTTTGCCTTTTTAAAAGGCCACAGAACAACATTCTAGATTTTTGAGACTTGTAACCCTTTTGAATCTCTCTCTTTTTTAAATGTTACAACTATCCCATTTGGTAAATGGAATTTACATTTCTCTCTCGTCTAAATTATCAGAGTTGAATCAACAATTCAAACCAGAAAGAACAAGTGATGTACCGTAATACAATAACAAGTCCAACACTTTACCACAGCTCCTCTCTCTATTGGTGTATAATAAGCTTACACAAAGTATAAAATACCTCCAAAATACAGCCTCTTTCCTGGTCAGAAAATTTCACTTATTGACTAATTTGACCTCGAGGAATTGCATTTTCTCATAAGGCATCCTATCTACAGCTTTATGCCATTTACTGACTCTTGCTTAATTAACCAGCATGCTTTAAAAACAACTATATTTCCTTCAACTTAATCAAACCAGACTATTTTTAATTGCTGCCGCATCAAATATATTTGTCAATACAGTAAAGCCACGTACAGTTAGAAAGAACTGATTTTTTTTTGGCCCTGTCTTTGACCAAGCACAGATCACAGCATCCACTTCCAATTTATTTGCTAGTCTAATATAAGGTGAACTGAAACACACACCACAGCTCACAAATGCATCTGGCTTTCGATAACATCCTATCATTTGCATCTTTTAGTGGGAAAACCCAGTATACCACTGTCAGCACTGCTGTTCTCATGCAACCGACAAGACTTCAGAAGGACTTGGCATTAACTTCCCTCCCTCACAACACTTTGCCTCCTGCCTCTCTCAAAATAAAACCAAAATATTTAGGTTTGTCTGAAACGACAATAAACTCCAAAACCACTAAAGCCTAAAGGTCAGGTATTATTTCATCAAAACAGCAGTTATTTTCTCTCTATGTCAAAAGCCATCAAAAACAGCACCTTACCTGAGAAGTGATGCTCGCTTCGCTTGGACCGTGTGCTGCTATCCAGAACAGGGGCTGTGCCATGCTCCCTATAACATGAGAGAGAATAGATTAAAATTACTATATGCTTAGACCCGTTTCTGCACATACAAATGATCTGGCCCTCACAAGGCTTTGTACCTCTTGGTCTGAAAAGCACTTTTAAAACTCCTATTACTGTCTAATTAGAGCCTTCAAAATTGTTTTTGATAAGTCAGGTACACATGGTAAATATTAGCTCCATACCTGGTCATTCAAAGTACCAGATTCTCCAGACCTGCTTTTCAGGTCTTAGAGGCCTGTATGCTGCTACATGGTCCATCTCATTAGCAACAGTTAATCTGCAAATGGCACGATCTTATATTAAAGAAGAAAAACTACAATTGATTTTACATATATTAAAATCCAAATTCTGGGGTTTTTTTAAAGCCATATACATGAGGGACAGAGTCCTGAGAGATTCCTTCCCGCAGCAACTTTTCCCTCCCCTGTTTTAAAAGCTGAACAACTCCTCAGGTAAATACAGTGTTTGTTTTACCCACTTTTCTGTGATTTGTGTGATTGTGTACTTATTTGTGATGCTGCAGAATTTACATGAGCCTGTAGTTTTGAGACTTTTACCTCCTGCCTTTACCTGCGAGGAAGATACCAGCTAAAATCACTGCCTTTACAGTGGTTTTATGCCCTTTTTCCCTCTATCCGTTTTACAACAACTGTGAGAGGAGAAAAAAGTTAAGATAACAAGTACAAATTCATGGTGTAACACAATGCTAAAACCCCCATTGTTTCAGCTTGTCATTTAATAAGCACCAATGTAAGCCATGGTCAGAAAGCCTCAGCACTGGAGGGTGTAGTATTTATGACTAAACTGCCTTTTCCTTTTTTTTTTCCTTCTCAAAAAAGCATCTTCCTGGGGTGAAATCTTTTCTTCCATCTTTTACCCTTCTTCTTCCACATATTTTACCCTCCTCATGCCGCTTACATCCTAGCGGACTGTTGCCACATGCGTATTTTTCCACCCAGCTTCCCAGACATTGACAAATGTGAACCAAGGAAGACTTTTGCACAATGTTAATTTACCTAAACCATTTCTTCCCTCCATTCTCCCTTTTCTCCATGGCACCCTATGCTTTTTTCTTTTACCCTCTGCTGTTGCTTTGTTTGGTCTTTGCCCACTTTTCTATACATTTGTCTCCTGCTGATCCTATTAAACCGGGCAGGAAGAGCTGAATGTCTCCCTCTCCCATTCACTACACTGTCTCTCATTTTTTAGTGCTTTATAGATTAAAACACATTTTACAGTCATTTTCATATATTTAAAATATACTTTTTCCCCCCCTTCTCTAGAAACTTGCTTATTGCAGTCCCCAATACTTTTGCAAAGCGAGGTGAGCCCTGTCCTGCTCTAGTACATGCTCCTGCCAGCATACTAAGTGTAAATGACTTGCAAGCCCGTGATGCAAAGCATGAAAAAGGAAAAAGGGGTAACATGTAGAGATGCCCCTTAACATCACACAGAAAAAAAATCAGCATTTTTAACTGATTCTGGCTTTTTAAAGTGATATCATCAAGAGAAAGCGCCTGCCTTAGGGGAAGCCTTTCTCTAGATCAGTAGGAACACTTTTTTACACTAATAAAATCAAACTTTAAAATTCAAATTTACTGTTCAGCATCACCTGTTTAGGATTGACTTTTCTGCATCTCAGCCTGGGGAGTGAAAGTGGCCCTGTTGGTTTCACTTTTGTTCTCAGCCACTTTCACTTTCAGGCACTGGCAGAATCTTTTACATTTTCAGTTCAGCAATGTTAAAGACGACATTTACATGTTTAAACAATCCTCATTACGCTTATAACATGAACAATTCATGTCCATCTCCTGCCCAGGACATGAGGAAAAAATAGTTTGTGGGCCTAAATGTAATGGGCAGCATCCTTCTGCAGGAGCAGCTTTCACCTGTCTCATGTTAGGCTGTAGTCTGCTCCTTCCTTCCCTAAAATCAATGGGAAATGTGCCATTAACTTCACCCACAGCAGGATCAGGCCTCTGGGGTCTGGAATGTGACACAAAAGAATGCCATATACAGACCAATATGCTCCTTATAACATATACAGTGATTGCCTTCAATTATTATCCTATGCAAACTCAGGGGAAAAAAACAGCCCCTGCATTTACCTTTCTGTATGCTTTTAAATCAGTGATAAATACCCTTCTTGACATATGCCATGGGGAATTTGAGGGCATCTATCCATTTTGGTTTGCATGGGGAGGGAAAAACTGTATCTCCCTGCTACCAACTGCAAAGAACTATTTCTCCTCCTTCTACCGAGCCCAAGCTACATGAAACACTCCAACCCACACAGAGCCGTTACTGTCGTGCACCAGGACCTTGTTTAATCAAAGTTTCCAAAGCATAGACTTGTGTAACCCTCATTTTTTTTCAGGATAAACCACAATGTTTTAGGAATTAGAACTGCAAACAGCAGGGGAAGAAAAAAAAGAGTGTGCCATTTATGCTATCAAAGCCTGTATCTTCCCCCTCTGTATTACCTTCCCCTCTACATGGCACAGCCATAAACTCACACTTGTGCATAGGAAGGCACATATACATACAATGAAATCTTTCTCTAGCTACCACAGCACTGCAGCTTCTACCTTTGTAGACATAAGGGTTTCTGAGACACTGAGACTCAATGGAAAGACTTAGGGGTTTATAGGAGCCCCGCACACCATTCACTTTTCCAGCTTCTTGCCTATAGATTCTGTCCCACAAGCACACACAGAAACTGTCACCAGCTGCTTATAGAAATTACTGTCCCATTTACACACCAAAAGTTAACTCTTAAAAGCTTACATATACAACTCCTGTAAGAATCCTTCCGTCTCCGTTTTATTTACCCTACTGTTTTATTTCACCATATGAAACATGAATACAAATGGGGAATTGCATTGTGAGCATGTACCCATCCGCTTCATAGACACACATTTTTCTATCTGAGTAGACTGTGGTACTCTATGTTTGACTTACATTATCTCATCACACATCCAGACCCGAGTGGTTTCCACAGCCCTGTGTAGCACATATTCCTATTCTCTCTCTTCCTGGATTCCACTACACAGAAGAGTAACCACTGTCTCAAAGGATTTCTCTGCACCTTCCTTCTCAACCTCCGCCTCTCCTCTCCTTTCCCCAGAAGACATCTTTTGCCTTTCTAAGGCAAATTCAACCTGAAACTTATACATCTGCTTAAATTTAAGCGTACAAATACACCCTGTGTGTTCAGTGGGGTTATTTACTCGCCTGGGTCAACCACACCTTGACGTGCTTCAGTGCCATACAAAGACAGAGCACTGTGATCAAGTGGGTCACAGAAAACCCCATTTACCAGAAAGCATGGCCACAACACAGACTTTCACAGACACACAACGTGCTACCTCTACGTCCCAGTGCAGCCACATTCATCATAAGTGCCAGAATTCACTCTTTCCCAACTGTAACGTCTAAGACCAGTTTGTCCCTTATTTCCTAGTGTGAAATGGAGCTGTTGATCCAGTGATTTGGTGGGAGTTTGCTACCACACAGATTTTGAGTCAGGCTTTCACCCAGGGCTGCATCTCCCTCTGTGATAAAGAGTCCGGGGAGAAAGGCTTGGCTACCACGAGCTTTCCCTGTGGCAGTTTTTAGGGCAAAGACCCTGAATTGCATCAATTTCTTTAAGATAATGAAGCTCAACTTACGCAGACACTGGTGAAATCAGTAAATCTCCATCAATTAATACTGGTATATCATTACCAATGAGAGAAACGGAGAAATACAAAGGCATGTTTCAGCATGGTTCCTTTAAAGGACGTGTTTCGTACCTTAGCTTTGCTCTTAAATGTTGCTCCTGGTGCACTTGTAGGAATGATTTCCATAGGGAGCATTCTGTCCTGTATTTTACCTGGCTTTTCTATAAATACTTACTATACATTTTTGTGTTACTTAAACTGAACAGATAATCATAGCTGTGTGATTGCTATTTATCTTTTGTCTTCTGATATGAAGGCCTCTCAGCAAGTATTATCAATGAACCCTTCAAAATGACCATGGCAGAGGGGCAGAAGGCAGCGACATGGGAAAGACAATGGAAACAGGGTTGGTGTTCTTTCAAAAGTACTTAATGTCATACTAGTTGCTGAATTGCAGAGAAAGGAACACCCCATGAGGTGCCTTGCCCAGCCACGCCAGCAGGCTTGAAGGGCTCTGCAGTGTCTCCTTGGGGTTTCTAATGGTCTGCAGCCCTCTCCTGACATGTCCTGCTGCAGCAGGAGAGGTTATCACAGGGGTAGCCTGCTCCTCTCTCCTTTTCCCATCTGGAACCAAGGAAAGGAGCAGCTACTAACAAATATTTGTTAGTGTGTTTGATTAGGAAGGCTCCAGGCATAACCCCGGTACGGTGTAATAGTCACATTATTGATAATAATTGTAGTAGAGAGCAACTGTCACGACAGGTAGGTTAAACTGAGAAACAGAGATGTGAGCAGGGCAAACAGGGCCTGTAACAGGTAGAGAGCACAGCCTAGGATCACTGACTGTGCACCTCTTTTTCACCCTAGTTCAGTCTCACATACACCAGACTTTAGTTGTCTTGACCTTTTCCTGGCCTCTAAAGCAGTGTCCTGATCCTAACTCAATGGGGCATTCACACAGAAGAGCCCAAGAGGAGCCCAGCAACAGCCAGGCTAGCTGCTTGGGATGGGAATCCATGGAGAGCATCCCAGTGGCATTGAGGAACCTTTACTTGTGCCCGTGAGCCAACAGCATCTTGC
The DNA here is from genome assembly GCA_009867235.2 of Psittacus erithacus. Lineage (NCBI taxonomy): Eukaryota > Metazoa > Chordata > Aves > Psittaciformes > Psittacidae > Psittacus > Psittacus erithacus. The sequence continues at coordinate 11,234 of WYDI02009865.1, forward strand.
TGTTTGCACAAAGGCGTTGACAGACCTACTGTGAGTATTACAACACAGGTATTAGAAACGTCATCTGGCCCTATTTTAAACAACCAATGTAATACAACCCCATAATTTCCAGTACAGTCTTTTCCAACTTCTAACTAAAGACCAAGATCAAGAGACATAAAAATATATACAATCAACATAGGGGAAGAGGTGCTTTCATTTTCCTTACATTTAAAGCAACTATACCAACATCAAAACCTCTTTCTATTGCCCATTTTCCTTACCAAGTTTGTTTGAAGAGGAACATGAGAGGAAGATGGCTGTAAGTCAGATGATCATATGGACTTTGCACTGTCATGGAATTATGTAGGTCATCTGCCAATATCAACAAACTTTTGCTGCATCTAGGTTCAGCAAACCTGGTTTCTGTCCCTTTCCAGAACTGCGCTGATAGGGAATTCGTCGCTAGACGGGAACTTCACCTCAGCTAGAGAAGCAATTCTCAAAGTAAGGCTTACAAAAGGACACAACGATATTCCCAGTGCCAGAAAAACTAAGTTTGTCAGCATAGCTTAGTTTTTGCCAGCAGAGGTCTGAGAAGGTTTTGCAAGTACTGCAGGTTGTCGCTAGGCTGCTCACTATGTTGGTTTGCTGGCACCAAGTCCAGTCTCCCTGGGAAAGTGAGCTTGTTCTCAGGCAGTGATTTCAGTCTTAGTCTCTATCATCAACAAAGGGAAGGAGTCAAGACAATAAGAGGAAGAGAGGTGAATCAAAAGGATGTCACTGATTCAGAAAGTTTGATAAATATTGCACTAATGGACATAATGACGCTGCATATAGTAGATTGCAAGAAAAGAAGTACATATACTGCCTGCTAACGGGAAAGGAACCGCACCACACATACTGAGCACTTGATCCCTATGAGATAAAAAAGAAACATGGAATTTTCCTGGTGATGGGCTGACTGATAGAAGGTTATCGCGATCAATTAATAATGCTACATTTAGTGACCCTCTTTTTGCCATATATTGGGTACCCGTCTACAATTAAAAAGCAGGGCATGATCCTCATAGTCCAAAAGCTTTAGTCCTTCTGAATGAGTTATTAGTGGAAGAATAGGAAGGAACTACACACCACTCGTCTTCTTGGAAGAAGTGCTCGGCATGTCTAAATTCCTGTAGACTCCAATTGTCTCAAAATGTATCGTGACCTTGGTACCTGTCATTTATTTGGCTTGGAAGGAGACAGCTGATGAGCTTGCTCTATTTCCCTCTGCCTTTTTGAAGGGCTTCAGCTATGAAATAAGAGACCTCCTATTTTCTTATGCTTGGACCAGTTTTGTACACTCCCAAGGTCCTTCTTCAGCTGTAGCCTGGGGAAGATGTTTTGCCATTTCTTCTATTCAAACTTGACAATAATATATTTTACCTATTGCTACATTTTATTTGACATCCCAGGGCACCTAGGCAAATGGCATACGTTCAACTCAATATTAAATTAAACTGCTTGCAAAAGATAAAATACCCCTTATTCCTCCTGCTCTCTTAACAAGTTAGCATAATAAATAACACCCTCTGGTCAAAAAAAGTTGGCTAGAAACTTTTGCTTTGTATCATACTGAAGGTCAGAAACCATCTACTGGATGGTTTAGAGGATGACCAGAGCATCCATTTTTATCCCCAGGAGGACCATCTGAAACCATACTGTCTCTAGTCCTCAAGCATGCATATTCATGGACTGTAAACAAGCTGTGTCCAACTAAACTTGGACATATGGTCCAGCTATCTCTTTCCCAGACTCCAAGTTTGGCCATTCCCTAATAGCAAAGCACACTTGTCAGCACTGAACAAGCGAGAGGCTTCCCAATAGTGCAGTGCTGAGCGTGACATAACAACTTAGATGGTATTAAACAAAATCTAATGGACTTTGATAAAGGAGTGAAGTGTTCTGGTATCAGAAATATTCTGGTGTGACTTTGATCTTTTCCCACCAAATAAATAAATAAATAGATAAAACTCAAGTGCTTTCTAAAAATTACACCAACGATCCTACAGATTGTTCTGAATGATGCCCTCTAAGCCTTTCCCATGGACATTTCTTACTGTCCTACATGATTTTGTAGCCCCTCAATATTAATGGTTGAACATTTCATTAAGACATTCACATTATTTGTCTAAACAGTGTATGATTTTCAGGCATGGCTAATAGCAATCTTGTCTTCTCCAGCTGCCCCAACGTAGTTCAAATAATCAGGAATCAGGCAAAGGCACAGAAGAAGAAAACTTTGGGCCTGATATTTATCCACACATTGTCAATTAATTACAGACCTATCTGTAAGTAGTGGTTGTGGGTCCAAGTACTTATTGCTGATCAAAGCAGTATGAAGTGGTCACTTCGTATAGGTTGAGGTGAGATATTTCTGCTCAGGTTTTTATGTGTCTCTCAGTAATGGTATTGAAGCCATTCTTACTGTGTTTTGTAAAGGGATCCAGTTATCTGACTATAAAATCAAAAGAGAAGGTTCAAGCAGATTAATTCAAACTTCACTGCGTTACACTTCTCACATTAACTAAATGGGGAGCACACTGTTAATCGACACAACCTAGCTAAGGTTTTTTTCCCCTTCAGAACTTATATACCACTTACATACCATGCAGTTGAAGAACGTGACCTGTACTGCACTGCTGCACATCTGTGTGTAACTAGTGAACTCTGGAATTCCAGAGAATAACCTTACATTTGGGAAAAATTCTTGAATTTAATTAAATTAGGAAAATGAGGCACATGTGGAGCCCCCAGAGATGGCACATGAATCTATCAGCATCCACTTACTTTTTAGCAGTTCTTAGTTTAAGGCGGCCATTAACAGCTTTTAGCATCGTGTTACCTTCCATCTCATATGGGTAAGGAATAAATGCACCAGCAGGTAAATGACATATTATCTATTTTATATTGAGTCTATTATGTATAATAGCATAAAAAAAATTAGAAATAGTAGCTTTCTATTCCTAAAACTTCAGTTTCACTTAAACAAGCAGATAGAATAATCACAAAGTCCAACCCCTAAATATAGAATATCATACACAGAAATAGGCTGATAAACGCAACCTGGTTAAAACCAACTGCACTAAAATGTAGCCAAATAATTTTGACAAAACCAGGCCTAAGCCAGAATTTTTGGAGGACTGAGCAAATGCAATCGGATATCCAGACCTGGAACAGTCCCTATCCCAGCTCTGAGGGTAGGCAGGCCTGTCTCCAGCTGCAAGGCATAGCTGGTACCTCCAACTCATCGACATCTCAACTCCAAACTCCATTCCTACGTGGAGTCAAACTGCAACACTTTTAGCCACTGCTACCACAGGAGCCCAGTGACCACTGCCAAGCTTTTGGCTGGATTTACATAGATCACAGTCTATATTATTTCACGTCTTCACACCTATGGTTTTATATGAATTGAAATTTTCTATCCTCAGTTCAGTGATTTACAAAGAAGTTTGGTATCAAGCCACTTAAATCAGATATCCTTGTATTCTGTCTGCTTTCCTTTCATTTCCCATTAGATGCCCTTGTGCACATGGTGCCATCTCATATCCTTATGCCACAAAATACAGATTTGCTGCATTATTGTAGCAGAAGAGTGGTGAAGATGGTTTGAATGGTTACTTTGAATCTTCAAAGCACGAGGTTAGTTTTTATAAATAACATTCTATACCTCAGGTATAATGATGAGTAAAACTAGCAGTTAAGAACTAAAACCACAATTTGCAACTTTTGATAAATATTGAGGCCAATTAAATGGATTTTTTTTCAGAGAAATAAATTTAATTAATAGCATATTTTAGGTTAAAAAAATGCATGTTAGTAGCAGCCATGTCATTACCACCCCGTGAATTAGCCCTATAGAAATACAGGAACTGAAGTGAGTTGGGAAATTATACTAATCTGAGTCCTATTTTTCCCCTTTCTCAAATTAACCAGAGAGAAAAAAGGAAAGGGAAAACTTAAAGTTAATTAAAGCTATATTAATTAATTCTCATCCTGACAGGATGGATTTTTAGAGATAGAGACCAAGCGACTGGGACTTCTTGTTTGAAATGTATTAACAATGAAAACTGTGACAAAAGTACTAGTATTAGTAAATAGGAATGAAATCTAGATAGCTGTAGTAGAAAATGAAGTATTAAAACTTGAAACTTTAATATGGATATTTCTTTGGTTATAAGATTACAGCTACAAATGAGGATTCTGCATTCCAGATCCTGCAGCATCTGCCTTGCCTAATCTTATACTATCATCAGTTGGACTTCTGACTGCAGGACTTGGTCTTATATTTACGCTGTCCTACAGAAGAAATTCCTATCAAATTAAATAATAATGATTTACTGTAATAATCATTTATAGCTGAATCTTCATCATTAGGAATTTTTCAATGAATGGATTACACTGAATCCTCTTCCACATCTGCCTTATTTTAATGGGAAATATATAGATCTTGGGAAACTTTGGGGGGGATTTAAAACAAACTGAGAATATGTTTGACCCTTTCAGCAACTCTGGCATTATTTCTAGAGAGCAAAAAGAATACCTAATTTGTGTGACAGGAGGACAAAAAAGCTAAGAGAGGAATGCATTTGTGAATTTATTCTGGAGAATACACAATTCACCTCTAAAGCTGTTCATTGATAAATAAAGACTAAAGTATATTACTAAATACATAAATACTGTTTTCCATCTTGGGCTCACACTATGGCTTACAGAGCTTATTTTCTAATTAATGAAATATTTAATAACATCATCATATTTAAGCTTATTTCTGTGTCTTTTAAAAGCACATGATATCACTGAAGATGATACAATTAGCAAACTCAAATTTAAGGTAGTATTTCAGTGGAAATTGTAATCAAAGAAGTTGAACTTTGTTCCTGACATTTATATTTATGTGCTGCCACTACATGGAACTGACTCTGAGCTTGCTCCCACTTCAGATCATACTGTACCTACCTTTGATTTAGTTTGTAAGGTCTAGTTTATTGTACTGAATATAGCATTAAGATGGCCAGAAGCAGATGCCCATTGATTTAAAAGTTAAGTGGAAATAATTTTTTCCTTGGAAAAAAATCACTTTTGTGGTGTTCATGTCTCTATCAATCAGATACATGCAATTATTCTTTTCGAAGGTAAATGCTTGAGTTTATTTAGTACATGAAAACTGCATTTCTTTATTGTAGTTACAGTTAAATTTAAGGAGCTGATCAGCCTTTTGAAAAGCTAAGTTCTGCTGAGTGATAGAACTCTCATCATGAGGTTTAACAGCATGCTTTGCATGACAATGCATTACCAAAGCAAGAAAGCTGTTTTCCCCTCTGAAAAAAAATTGCAGTAAACACTTCAAAACGTTTTTATTCAGATGGGGGGGTGGTTTTTGTTTTCTTTTGTTCTTTTAAACTCCTTCTTTTGCTTCAAGGACTTTAAAACTCCAGTTGCATGGAGTTACTTGTGCAAATTTGCTGTCTATCTCCTCCTGTCAGTAATTTCTTTCGATGTCAAAGCAAAATCAGTATATATTCATTATTAGAAATTATTGAAACAACAGGGATATCGTGTTTGTTATTGTAGAAGCCATAAAAGGAAATAAAACCTCCAAGAATATTAAGGAGAAACTGAAAAGATACAGCTTCCAGACACATGATCAATATGGGACTGTTGCTACACATCAGTTATTCCAAATGCTTTCATTCGGATAAAACTTCATGTAGAATATTTCTATAGCTCATTGTTCTGTTAAATAAGTCTCGGTTCAACTTACAAACAAGTATGATGTAACCCTGTCTGCTCAGTCAGTTTAATGAGAGATGAACTCTCTATAAATAGAAATCTCTTATCGTAAGAAGATTTATAAATAACCTATACACAATTGGCAAAAATATATCAAACCACATTGAAAGGTTTGGAAATGTTTTAGGGCTTTAAGGAAGGCTTGAAACTGATTTTTTTTGAATCTCCCCTTTCTTTTCATTGATAACTGCTCAAAAGCCTTCAGAAAGAAGAAACCCCCCACTAAGATTGAACAATGCAAATTAATGTTCCTAATAATTGTAACTGTGTCTACATCCACATGTGATGTTAATTACTCTGTACTGTATTCAGTTTGAAGGAGGGCTGTATTCCAGCTGCAGTCAGTTCTAAGGTAATTTTATAACTTTCAAAAAGGTTTTTACAGAAATTAACTTTACAAAATTGTTCAAATAATTTCTTATTAATAATTTCAAAATAAATCAATCTGCTTCCAGAGAATTTGTGAATTCTGCTCCAATTTATTGCCTTTTTCCCTCTGCTTTTCTGTAGAGAAGCCAATAGCAATTTCTGCAAAAGAGGAAAAAGCATAACTTCTTCACAGAAATATATTCAGTAAAGATGAGCAATGACTCTGTACAATAGAATACAAATACAATATTTGAGGTTTTAAATCATATGAATTAGTATGGACTATAGGAATCCACAGAACAATGATGAACCACAAACTGACTTCTATTTATTGTCTGCCCTTACCAAAGTATTTTCTCCTTGTACAAATTGGTCAGTTTTAATCCTGCCAAATAAAGGTTGTCTATTTAAACAATGTATTTGCCAAGCAACAAATTTAAACTCACAAATACAGATATTTTTAATGTCTGAAAGACCAAATTTGTATATTTTATTAAAAGAAGTTCTTTCTTGATGCAAAGATCTCTCTGCTTTATTTTCTATTGCTCACATGAAAATGTCAGTGCTGAAGTAACTAAGTTTTAGATTCAGCAGCCAGATCTAATTGTTCTAATTGCTAAAACATATTTCTGCCTTTATTCTGTAAGGGCAGGCTTTATTTGTTGCAGATCCTATATATGTTAACGGAGAACGTAAAATGTTGAAGTCCTACGAACCACTGAAAACCTGTAGATAAATAAGATGGAATCCTTTTTATCAAATTATCAGCTGATAGGCTAATAATAGCAACCACCTAAATGCTTTTTTTACAGCATTTGCTACTCCTTTTTGCTTAGATTTTAAATCTCCAATTTTGGCTACTTTGCTTTTAAAGCAACAGTGAAGTTTTATTCTGTAGCAGAATACTGAAGAGTTAATAAATTCTATCTAAATAAGCTGACATGAAATTCAGCTCCCTTTGAAGCCAAAGGGAGTTTTCTCACTAATTTCCAGAGAGCAGGATCAGTCCTCAGGAATTTCAAATCCAATTGTCCCCTAACTTTTACCATATGAATTTGGTAACTATTGGGTATTATTACTCTTTGGATATATTGGATAATTTAAATGCTTTTTGTTACTGTTAGGAAATTAATCCAGCAGAAGGAAAAAAATATTTACCTGGCATTTTGGCTAAAGTATAAAATAGTCTCACTTCAGCTTTTTCTTCTATATGTTCAGATACAAAACACCCAACTCTTGCTCTAACTAGATTTCCCCAATACTTGTATTTGTATCTCTATTAGATAACTGAGCTTACTTTGTTTCATATTTAGCTGCAGACTGCGTAGTACTTTGGCTATTACGAGTCTAACTTCCCAGAATACAATATAAGAAAATCTCTTCCCTGAAAATGATTTTTCAGCTGGATGTCATTTAGTATAAATATTCACTTAAAAAAAATAGCTGCCCAACTGGAATTATCTGGTTGAATGCTGCAGTCCTATAGAGCTTCCCCTACATTTGAATCTATTCTGATTTCTCATTTCCTTCAAGTCTGATTTCTAGATAATGAGAGGAACCTGTCTCTCTATGTCAATCTTTCACCATATGTAATATATACAAACAAAAGCTATACAAAGCTCAACCCTCCTTTTTCCTCCCCCCCCCCCACATAAAGTGATTTCATTTGGAGCAGTACATTTAAAGGCAGTAGGGATTTTGCCTAAGTTAACTATGGAGGTCAAAAACCCTGTAGGAAATTTCTCTTAATATTGAAAATATGGGGTTTATGATTATGGGAAAATAATGTTTGTGGTAAACAGTATGCTATCAAAACAGCTTTGAAAGCTTCTACAGTTACCTTTGCTGAATGCTCTGGCTACTTCTGGTTCTCCCTCATCTGGAAGAAAAAGCTGGTTTCCCAGTTAAATGTGCAAATTATTGTTACAAATCCAATCAGCAATTTCTTTCCTTTGAAAACTCTTGTACTTTACAACGTTTTGCTTATTTAGTTTAAAATTCAGGATGCTTGTCCTGGAGATGGTAATTTTTTATAGAGCTGATTGTTACAGATCCTAAACATCCAAGAGAAGAAACCCAAACAAAACTACAGTTGAAGCCCACTTTTGATGGCTTGGGGATTGCAATTCATTTGAAATACTTTATGTTGTTTTGATGGATTCTGCATTTGGAAATGTGCAGTTAAAAGTCTGAACTTTGATTTTTGATTTACTGCTTTCCAAACTCAGCTCTAAATGCCAGGTACTATGAGAGGAAGCACTCCAGCATTATCAACTGGAGGTTCTTCCGGGGCCATATCAAACTAACCTGCATTCCTAAGAATAATCCTGATCCACAGAAACGCTCTTATTGAGTTTCTTGACATTATTTTCATGAATATGCATGACTATTCACTAAAGGTTGTAGGATTTAACCTCCAAAGAGCCATCAGAGATCCCTTCCTTTTCCAGCAAAGAGCAGAAAGCATCCTTAGTTCTGATGTTTATAGGAGCTATTTTAACAGGATAACATCATTTTGGAAATCATTATTTAGCTGTAGCCCCCAGGATTTATAAACTCCTTCAGTAAGCAGTGCAGTTTAGCCTCGTGTACAAATGCCTCTGAACCCAAGAAGGAGAGCAAGGTGCTGAGGCAGAGCAGGAGCCTATAAAGCCCCGCAGCCTGTGTGGTCCCAGGCACATGGGTCCCCTGGGGGCCCAGAACCTGGGCACTATGGAAAAGCAGGGCTCAGAGTCGGCTTCCAGTCACAAACCTGCAGGTGTCCAGCAGAGAGGGCAGCAAAAGGCACAAAAGGTTAGTCAGGATCAGGCCTTCATGGTACATGCTATTGCTAGCATAGGGTTGTGAAGAATTAGTAGTTCCATCTATTTTACCTATGACCTCAATGCCTCTGAGCTATATGCTGTTAAGCCATAGGGTTCCGTTCCTCCACCACCACCCCAAAAAAGAAGCAAATTGGGAGGAATTTTTCCCAGCAAATACGGAAAGGTTTGAAGTGGGAGAGGAGGTAGAACTGGTGAAAATTCCTTGGCTTTCTCCATAAGAAAGGAGTTAAATCAGGATGCTCTGGAAAAGACTAACCAAACCAAGCAGCAAAGTTTTCCACTGCTGCTACTTCGAATTGCTGGAATCGATACAAGCCAGTGAGAAAGTGCCAGCCAGGGAAGGGTTAACAAGGGTTTTGTTATGGAGAGACACTGATGGCTCCATTTGAGGTGACAAGGATAGTTATGGGCCTGATCCAAGGCAATCGGGAGCACTTGCAGCGCAGTAACAGCTTGAATCTACACAAGGTGTAGGAGACTACACCTCGTGTCGTTTTGTAAAGCTGCTGCCAAAACTAAAGCTTTGATAACGTTTTCGTTCAGAAATACCCTTCTTTGAGCCAAAATCTGGCTCACTAAATCCAAACAGGGCAGCTAAAACTTCGGTCCAGATGTGGAACAAACTTCTCTTTAAACCAGATGTGGAACAAACTCTGATTTAAACGAGATGTGAAACTCGTTTAAAACGTAATCCGCAAGTTGCCCTATTTTTAACATCTAGGAAATTTACAAATGCATTACTAATAGATATAAATTAGTGTTATTCAGGTGATTTTGAGTATTTCTGTAACTGCAAACAAAGCAAAGTCAAGTTTTGAACCCACAAATCATTAATAAACACAGTTATTTCGACTAGAAAAGGTGCTTTTATACATGGAAAGTAACTATTACAAGGTATGCAAAGAGTTAGTCTGCTTTAAGAGAGTACCTGCTCTGCAGGTATTTTGCCCCATGGAGTTGCTGATTTTACCCTTTCTTACCCCTTTCGCAGCAGATCATGATGTTAGTGCTTCCCTCGACAAACTACCCTCCCTTTTAAAATTCCCACTTCCAAAGGGTTAACCAAACACCTTCATCCCAGATTTTATTTTTTTAGAGGTCTATAACTTCACTGGAATCTAATGGTGACAGTTTGCTCTGTTACCATTTGCAGGGCTCTTTTGTGTAGCTCTCCCACGGACTGCACAGTCTCAGCTATGGCATCTTTGCTGTGCTCTTGCATCCTCAGCTGCAAAAAAGCTTATCATGAAAGTGGCCAGCTCAGAGGACCCGATGGATAAGAGGAGGAAAAACTGCCTTCTAGAACGTTAAATCGCTCTGCATTAAGCAGCAAATATCAGTTTTATTACACTTTTTCCCACTAGATCAACAGCTTTTAACTAGTTTTTAAAGAACCCAGCTGAACCCCCCAGTGCATCACTTCTGCAACCTCCTCTTGGGGTCTGATGACAAAAGCCCCTTTGGGGTCTGATGTGCTGAAACCCTCCAGTCAGCAATTGTTCTGTGATTAGCCCCTAGTCCTGTTAACTCTTCACTTGCTGCAGGTTTGTTGCATGTGTCTTCCAGGAAAGTGAACAAGTGCAGATAACTACCTGTTCCTAGCAGGCACATTCAGTTCCCTGTATATGAAAGCACTCCGCTCATCTAGAGTTACATGGTACATGGCACTGACCCATGGCAGGAAACTTCCTAACCTTTTAAGAGCAAAGATCTCCGCGCCTTACTGACAAACTAAAGCCAAAGTTCCTGATCTGAACACCTGCAGCTGCAATGATTTTAGCAAGTTCTCTCAAGTTTGCCAATAAGGATTCAGGTCAATTTCATGTATTTTTATCACTCTAACACTGCCAAACTACCTGTACAAGATACAGAGAGCGGGACTTCAGTCTGCCTGGGAAAGCAGCATGACCTCCACCTCCTCCTCCTGCACAGAGATCTGCAATAAACTTTATGAGAAGCAGTAAGATTTACCTTGATTTTCAGATCTTGGGGGCTGAAATGTGGACAATAACCTGCTTAAAAAGTTACAATCTAACCCCATGAAATCACTGTCACCTACACTGAGCCCCAGCTCAAACCTGCAGAATGCCATCTGCCTGCCTGCTCCCTGTGAGGAATCAGTTTTTCCCCACTTACAATGAACTGCAAAACCTTGGCCAGTCATTTTTTGGACCATTACCACATGCAGACAACTTTTTCTTACACTTGGCTCAAATAGTTTTCTTTATACACACTCTTTCCTTCCAAAAAGCAAATAACATTTTGCATGTACAATGTATTTTCTTATTTACTGTTTAGCCAGCATCTTGGTGCTGGTGTTTAAGGAAATGCTTAGCTGCTGAATGACACAGAATTTCACTACTTACTTATGAAAGATGTGTATCAGAACCTGCACTTTTCCCCTTTCTAACAGAATTCTGCCAGAGCCAACCCCTCTGAACCCACTCAAGGCTCCAACAGCTTCACTGCATCTGTTGGCAATGGAGGGGAAAGGGGGACTGGACAATGACAGCTTGTCATTAAAGTTACACAGATAAAGACCTGCTTACCTTTATGTCAGTCCCCACTGATGAAACTCTTTCCCCATCCTGGTTTTCTCTCTTATGGCAGAACAGAACCCATCTTTTAAAATGGATGTGACAGGTATTTTTATATTGCTCTTTTCAAAAGCAATGTTCAGGTAAAAGCCTTAGTTAAGGTATATATATTGAATAGCTTCCTTACCTTTGTTACTAATAGCACACTGAGCTGCTAAAGAGCAATTTTTACAAGTTCACTTGCATTTCACAGCTTGTAGTATGTGTCAGTGCCCTTTGGTTGTGTTGAATGGTGAAGCTGGACTGGCCAGCTTCCTCCTCTGCCTCCTTGAGTTCCCAGGCTCTACCCAGCCCAGGGCAGCAAGCACAGAATACAACCACCACTATTCTGTGATACTACACCAAAATAGTATTCCAGGCTATAATGGCCCCGTGATACTATTTTTCACAAACCATGTAAATGTTTCTAACTAATCTTCATTACAATTGTAGGAAATCAGTTTTAAGCTCAATAGTCAGATCTACTTTAAAGTATTTTGTTGTTATCATGAACTATTTCATCCTGTTTATTCTTAAGCAAATATCCCTCTCAATTAACAACTGTGTGCTAGGACTACAATGTGCTATGGCCCTATGGATTTCGATGTGCATATTGGGAACACTGCAGACCAGGCTTGGAAGTTCAAAAAGCTAAAACATTCTTTTCTGACAGAGACTGTGTTAAGTGAGCTAAACACCAAAATACTGCTCAGTTTGAAAGAAAACCATATTCCTACTGCAGTTAGGAAATACATATTGAGGCTGTGCTATTCTAACTGGGATAAAAGAGATGCAGGAAGGAATATATTCCTTCCTTTTTTCTGTCAGTTTAAGTCGTGACTGACTTCAGTTTAAGTCTTAAATGACTCCAGTGAAGTGACTGAGGTTACTTAGACTTTACATCTCTGTAACTGAAGGCTGCCTACCAAAACATCCCCTGGATACTTTCATTGGCAGATGTGTCTTCTACCACTTGGTTCAAAGTTTCTGTCCCTCTGCTGTAGCCAAAAATACATTAATTTGGAACAAAACACCTCCAAACTGGTCAAAGTCCTTCTGTCCCAGAAAGCAATGAATACATACATCGATGATTCACCGTGTCCTTCCAAAGTGTTTGATAACCATCTATCTCCTTTGTAGCTCCCCAGATCAATACAGAGGAACTTACAGCGGATGGGATCTTCTATGTTGATGAGTAAAGCCCTCCTATTTTGGACAACCTTGTTACAGAATTCCTTTCATTGACTGATCAAAATCCATAGCTCATTTGCTTGCCCGTTTCCGCTCTGTTCCAGAACTCTACACCTGTGTTGGCTAAAACCTTTCTGTAATTCTGAGCTTATATTTTAGGGTCCCAAACTGGAAGTACAAATTAGGACAAATCAATAAAACCTCCAAAATAAAGCAGTGCCCGTCTGTCTCAGGACATAATGAATGAGCAGCTAAGTAGAGTTATGCCATGAAGGATGACTGCAGAAATGCCCCTTGCTCCAGCATATATTTCCTACTTTGATGTTTTCCAAGCCATGCTGACGTCATCTACCTGGAGTCCTGCCTAGAGCGACGCATGCAGTTTCTGCTGTCGTCAGTGAGAATTCCCATCGTGTACCAGGACCTCTATACAGTCCTTTAGTTTGAATGCTGCCAGTATGGCACAGTCAGGATACTGCTAGAAGGATGTGTACCCTTCTCTTTGGGTGGTATGTGTTGTAACCCTCTTCTTACTCCAGAACTGTGATGTTTGGAAATGGGATTAAAGATGGGAAAACCCCTCAAACATCTGTATGATGCTCCATTCCTAGCAGTGTTCAAGGCCAGGCTGGACACAGCCTTGGGCTAAGTGATGTAGAGTGAGGCATCCTTGCCTATGGCAGGGGGTTGGAACTGAATGATCTTAAGGTCCTTTCCAACCCAAACCATTCTATGATTCCATGATTCTATGGTATGTGGATACCATCACAGAGTTGATCTCAGAGGAGCAGGAGGAAATCTGAAAGTGAACAAACCAAACAGTTGGGGAGCTCCAAAATGCAGGTATCACGGAAACTTTCTCCAGAGAATAGCTATCTATCACATAGTCAGTAATGCTCTGCTCTCGTCAAATTCCTTAGATAAATCCAGTTCTCACAGTGGAACTTCACAGGAATTGGTATGAACACCAGGATAAAAAAGGGGAAGAAAAAATTCCTTGCACTATATTGTTTTCTGCACACAGAAAAGTAGCATGGCTCTTTGAAGTGCTGGTAGGAAACGCATAAGCCATTTCAATCATTAGTTAAATTCACCTGTCTCATGCCATATCCACCAGAATACAAACCTTTCTGACATACATCAGTGACATCAGTGACTAGGAACAAAGCATCCCATTCAGAAATCAGATATCTAATGGCCACTAATCCCATCATAATAATTACAAAATAATGTCATGATGAGCCAGAGTAAACAAAGTATATGAACAAAAATGGCAAGGAAAAATGCAATTAGAGTCTTGGGCTCGATCCAACTCCCTTTTGCTTCAGTGGGAGTTCTGATAGACTATTACCCCTATGTAATTAGAGATTTAGGCTTAATCCAGCCCCCATTTGCTTCAGGGGAATTGGGATAGGCCCCCATGCCCTAATTTTCTGCTGTCTTGCCCCTTGTATACTCAGTTCTGCATAGGCAAAGTGGACCTGCTTCACCACACTGGTGGTCTGTGTCATATTAGGAATCACTTTTCAAGACTCAAACAAGAGAAGTGAGTACAAACCAGAGTGTCTATACCTGTTTTGCACTCATTTTGCATGGCCCTGAATTATTAGATGAAGCAGTGAAAAAACAGGTCTTTGGTTTTATTGAAGGCGCTGGAGACTGAAATACTTTTTTACCTTGTTACCATAAAAATAAAAGCCTAATTCCTGGTTCTTTAGCAAACTGTCTGAAATGCTCCCAAGGAGATCTTCTGAAAGGCTGCTTCACTTAAATTCACTAGACAGAACAACTGATGGATACAGTCCTTCACTTTGGCTCACCGGACAGCTACAACCAACCTGTAAAGCCTTTACTAGGGATGTAGATTCGAAACCTGGGGTCAGAAATCTAAAGATTTCTCTTTCTAAGCAAGAGGGAAAAATTAAAATCCTATTAAAACCCAGTCTTGGCCATATTCTGCATTCCCTTAAAAAACAAAGGTCACTTCTTTTGGGGGGTTGGAATTGGATGATCTTAAGGTCCTTTCCAACCCTAACTATTCCATGACTCTAGGATTCTCTTTCTCTCAGTGTTCCAATTCTGATAGTTTCTTTTGTGGATGAGAGAAAATAGATCAGTTTTGTGTGAAAAATATGGTCATTACTGACTTGATAAATTAAAATATCTTTAACGTCAGCTGTTGTTACTGACCCTGGTGTTGTCATAAGCACTCAGTGGTCAGCATTCTGTACGCTGAGAATGCGAAATGTCTGCAGACTAACACCAACATGCTTCTTTTGCACACAGGCTACTGCATAGAGATATACTGGCTCTCCAGATCAGGAAAACCAGATTAGCTATGTCTACATGAGTGCATGCAATAAATACATTACAGATGGAGACAGGCTGAGAGAGCTGGGCTTGTTCAGCCTGGAGAAGAGAAGACTCTGGGAAGACCTCAGAGCAGCTCCCAGTGCCTAAAGGGGCTGACAGAAAAGCTAAAGAGGGGCTTTTGGCAAGGGCACATAGGAACAGGACAAGGGGGAATGGCTTTAATCTGATAGAGGGGAGAAATTCTTCCCTGTGAGGGTGCTGAGGCACAGGGTGCCCAGAGAAGCTGTGGCTGCCCCATCCCTGGCAGTGTTCAAGGCCAGGTTGGACAGGGCTTGGAGCAAGCTGCTCTAGTGGAAGGTGTCCCTGCCCATGGCAGGGGCTGGAACTGGATGAGCTTTAAGGTCCCTTCCAACCCAAACCATTCTGTGATTCTATGAGCACAAGTCCTGACTAGTACATGTAGTTTGAACCCAAGTGTGTGCATCCTTTCCTTACAGCTTTGACAGACATAGCTAAATAGACATATTTAGGCCTTAGACTGACTTGGGAGAACCTTTAAAATGGATAGGATGCTTGTCCAGATAGCCACACATAAAAATCAATGCAAAAATATGTAATCAGCTATAAGACATAAACACATATGGATGCAGAAAAATATTCATATGTGTGTAGGCACACATGGATAGAACACATGCGCTGTTACACTCAGACACATTGACATATTACTGTCTGCCTGCCCAAATCAGTCTGGAATTTGGTTTGAGCTTGAACCATCTTATTTTTCCCTTGCATAGAGAGACTGTGCACACATAATGTTTCAAAGACACCAGTTACAATAAAAGCAGGCACACTTTGATGTGTGCCACCACTTACACACATTGCAGAGAGAATCCCTATCTTTCAGAAGAAGTATCACCTATTTTTCCCCATCAAACTCTGTCTCTGTATGAGCTGCTTCTCTCCTTCAGCAGTAAGTGGGATGCGAGAAGCAAAAATACCAGCTACTAAATAATAACTGCTTGGATTACATTTATAAAGATCTTCTACCCCTACTTTACTTCCTGAAGTTTTGTTCTGAAGTATGGCTTTCCACCTGCAGCCTTGTCATGAATGATCTGACTTGAAAATCAAAGCATGGAGGAGGAGAAATAATAAATCCCTTGGTTAGTATGTATGGATCTGAGCTAAAGGAAACGTGCTGATGCTTTTCCTGTTGCTGCTGATAACAGTGCCATACATAAATATGTCCCAGTATGGGCAAAAACAGGTAAAAACCTCTGTTCCTGAGAAGCTAATGTTCTAAATTAGACTAATCCAAAACATACCTTAAGGGGCATGAGGAAAAGGGAGAAATAGTGGGAATGCTTGAGCAGTGCAAGGGGTTTCTGCAGAAGGCAGCCAGTGGTTGCTCTTTGGTTCCACATATTCCTTGTCATTTTAGTTTTATCATCCTTTTCAACCTGTTATCATTGGCATTTCACTGGTAGATCTCCTCTGAAAAGACTCGCAGAAGAAATCTGTCCTGAGGAATCTGCAGGAAAAGACAGGACCTGAACAGTAGAATTAACTGTGGGCTGGTGTCGTAATTTTGAGTAGGGGCATCCTGGGATGGGGAGCATGGAGATCAGTGTGGAGATGGGGAGAATGAAAGAAGAGAAAGCAAAGGGAACATCTTAGAGGAGCTAAGTTGTGTTATCTAGAAAGCAAGAATTATGGGGAAGATGAAAGTTAACAATGTCCCTTCTCCTCATGCTGCTACGAAGGTCACGGTAGTAGCCACCATATTTTTCTCCTCGAGACACTGGAGCATTTATTGAAGGTCTTCTATGAAAAGACTTTGTAATAGAAGACTCTGGTACCATTGGAGTACTTATGGGCAATGCTGCCCTTATAATTACTAGCCAACGCTAGACCTTCCATGGGTGCTAAGGGATAATCACAGTTTCACTGTGGTAAGGTTGTACAGTCCCACAACAACCGGTTGCCTCCAAGCCAAAAGCAAACTGAAGGATAAGCCTGGCCAGAGAAAAAGCTGAGCAGATGTACTTATGGCACTCAGTTTTGACAGTAAGAATTAACTCATGACTCACCAAGTTTTATTGATAAAGCCATATAACTCTTTAATGGGTTCTCATTTGTTAAATGGGGAAAAAAAGCTTCAAGTTGTTGTTAGTGGGGGTTTTTTTTCCTTCTTCTTTAGTTCATGTAAATGGACTTATTCTTCAATTAATCTTAATAAAATGTTTGGGAATCATCAAGCTGGCAGCACTTCATAATTAACAAGAACCAGGCAGTAGGTGCTGTAGTATTTAAACAATAAATGCACACACACATTTCACTGTCCTAGTTCACACTTAATACGAAACAGTCTGTGTATGGGTTGGGACTTTGAGTTATAAGTCAGTATATCATTAGTCAATATCGATGTATATTGTCCTCTCAGATGTGTAAGTCACATTTCTTCTAGTTCTCTTTATCATCAGTTACTAAAACCTGGTTCTTCAAGGGAAACAGACAAGTTTTAGGGATTCCAATTATAAATCAACACTTTAATTGAAGTATGTATGTTAAAATATATATATCCCTGTGTAAATAAGAACTTACTGGACCATATTTACTGCCAATGAACAGTGTTGATGGGGGGGGTTTATCTTTACTCTAGCTTTTAAACATTAGTCTTTTCCAGCAGGATGCACTAGTGAGATGTACTGTCTGATATGCCCTTAGCCAGAATTATCCTTACACACATTGTGCAGTTCACACACATTATGCAGTGTGCCATAAGCTGATTATTTTCTTGGCTGCAGCCCACCCATTAAGCCTGGGCATTACAGTGGGGAAGGAATTCCTGTACATACGTCATTTGTAAAGCACTGAGAGATCCTTTGGGATGAGTCTGCACTGTTAGCTGGACATAAAAGGAGAAATTAGCAATAGATGTGATGTATTTTTGTAGCATTCAACTGGTTAAAAAGTGCTAGACTTGAAGATGGGCTTTAGGCTTAATTGTACACATGTATGTGTGTGGTAGTACATGTTACAACTCTTCCAGAGCCTAAGTTTTGCTGTATTAACTTCCCCATAAAATTTTGATCATGAAGAAGATATATGGTGGAATGAACCCTAATTCTCCCAGTGTTTGGTTTGGGGTCATTTGAGATTATCTGGAGTAAAGGAGGAGAAATCTGTTGCAAGAGGTTGCTCTCAGGAAGGGCTCAACACAATCCTGCTGAATCACTGAGGAAGCAAAGAGCTTTCCAGTCTTGGTCATGGCACTTAAAAACCAGACTTGAACTAAACAAGTGAAGGAATCACATTTCTGTTAAAACCGAAAGCTTTCTAAGGTCCCTAAATTGTACTTATCTATTTTGGATGCTTCTTGAAGATATGTCCATGCTCCTAATTTCAATCTTATTACCTTAGCAGTTAGGAAATTTGCATCAACATCTTCCTGTCTGGGTAATTTAATTCCCCTTTTTAAAATAAATTCAAATTAGCAACAATAAAGGAAAATACAGAAACAGCTTTGAATTCAAGTAGTTACCAGAAACAACCACCCCAAACCAACCAGGCATTGTGCAACGTTATTGTTTGAGGAGGAAAGAAATCCTGGGAAAGGGGGACTGCCCCTGTTCCCACAAAAACCTGGACTGTAATTCCCATTGACTGGAGGAGGAATGGGGCCAGAATGAGAAGGACACTTGATAACAGGGTTAGGTGTACTAATGCATGCTGTGCAGGGAGAAGGGCTGGGATGAAAGGCTGGCTATTTCAGGCCAGCAACATCAGTGTTATCAGAGTTGCTGGGAATGCTTAATTCAGTCTCATCACTAAATGACTGAAAAATATAAGAAGTTGAATGGAATTGTAACAGGCTTAAAGGCACATGGCTGCCCAAAACACAGGTTCCTCATCAGTTTCACTGGCCATTTTGTAATAAAACCTGTCATTCTTTTCAGCCTCTCTGAAGTCTGGGTCATCATCTGCCTTCTGCATTGCAGTATAGGTTACTGATTTACAATGAAGATTAGCTTTCTAGTACTTGTTAGTCTTCATTTTAATGAGTCTGTACCAGAAAAGCCCTGGTTAGGTTTAGGATAGCAAATTTCAGAGGAAAGCTGAAATGCAAAAATACAAACAAAAGCATTGTATATGTCAGGGAGAAGTTCAATGAAGTATCTGTACCCATCTTCACTTGGTTTATTTCTAGACAAAAGGCTGAAACTAGAAACACCTTCACGTATTTTCCCCTCTTAACTATTATCTTCATGGCAAGACAGATGCAACTGACAGACTTGTGAGGTACCTATTGCAGAATGGGGGGTTTTCCTGTATTTTCATTTAGCTGGCCTTGAATGGGAAAGGTTTCAAAATTCCGCCTATTTTATCACTGTATAAAATATAAACCAACACTGGTTAATAGCACAGATTGCTTTGGGAATATTTTTATAGATGGGCAAATAACACAAAGTAATTTTAATGCTTACGTATGATCAAATTCTAATGGGAGGATACTGGTTTGGCTATACCAGGGTAGTCATCGCATAGTGGAGAAGCAAAGTAAAACATGGAATTAGTTTAATAATATGATTGCATTAGGAACTGGGTTTAATTAGAAAATTGTAAAAACTAAACCATGGTGTCAGAAAACTATATTAAAATTAAAATATATTAAAAAACAACCAGAAAAAGAATATACGAAGGGATCCATATTGATATAGAATGGGATCTGTTGTCCGGTCACTGCTGAACTGAGGCTGAGGTAGTACAAATAACCTTGTGGAAAAGAAACTGGAAGTAGCTCTGCCAGCTGAGCTACCAATCTGAATCAGTGCAGGCACATACAGACCACAAGTTGCAAGCACTGTTCGTGTATCCTGCATGAAATGAATCTGTCAGTCTCAATTCATGTCCCATAGCCACGTCACAAAAATAGACCCTTAAAAATGACCTTCCTTGTTGGGAGTTTCAGCAAAGACATAAAGGGAAGAAGAAGCCACAGAAATCAACCTTCTTTGAAACTCTAAAGCATGTCACAGAGGAGCAGCGTGGGAGAACTGGTATCCTGATGGCCCATGAGAAGGGAATGAAGCAGAAATGGGCTTTCATAAATGTTTTGCTGCAGCAGATCACAGATCGTGAGTGAGAAACTGTTCTTGGATCTACCTCCACACCTTATGTGGTCAGCAAAGGTGATTAAACCAATGACTGACAATAACTCCTTTTGCAAATACATATTAGGATCCTTCATGCACATGGGTAAGGGCCTTTAGAAGTGATTTGTTTCAAAGCTCAAATCACAACCCATATTTTTAATACATCCAAGTACAAGAACTCAAAACCTCGATTCATAAAACCAGCCAGCTGCAAATATCAGATTGGGACCAAGCCACTAATACAAGTTAGGGGGTTTCCCCCACATTGGGGTTACATTTCTGCTGTTAGGGAACTAGTGGGGTCTGGACTTCCAGACAGACCTTTTCCGATAAGGAATATCAGCAGTTCAGAAGGTTAAGTATTTGTAAGTGGAGTCATGTGTTTTGTGTTGTTAGCTGGCAAGATACTTCCTGCAATGCATTTATGAGATTTATCTCTTTTTTTAAATTCCAAATGTCAATGAGCAGACATATTTTTCACAAACTATTGAATGAGTAATCGCCAACATACTCCTGCCCCTGAGCTATTCACTTAAATGGCTGCTTTGTGTATTTTAGGGATTCACTACTCATAGGTTCGTATTTATAAGGGGTTGTTGGTCACACAAATCACCTGATACCCTTTTCTTACCCTTTGCTGATAAACTTGCAACCTATCAAAGGCTTCCTTAAGAGCTGCACACAGACTTCCACTTCAGGCATTCATATGGATACAGAAATGCATCACTGCACGTGACAGTTTGTCTACAGAATATCACTCTAATGAATGTTTGTGGCAAGTGAAGGAATTGCCTCAATTACCATCAAAACAAGTAGTTATATTCAAACTAAAGTTCACTTCTTTTTCCCCCAACAGTCATCAGTCTTTATGTACTAACCTCTATTGACAGAATACATCTCCGGATTTTACAGATGAATGGAACATTTGTTAAAAGCAACCCAAAATTCTTAGTTTAGAACATAATAATTCCAGTGCCGCAGATGCATGACTCCTCCTTATCTACAGAAGCAGCATATGTACAACACAGGGTAAGAAATAACCATGGATAGTACTTAACACCATCAAAATGTGGTTCCATCTGCCCTGTGCATGCCCCCTTCCAAAGATTTACTTGTATGTCCTAACATGCAAACTCAGTACCGTACTGGCTGACTTTTCCACAGGTTTCCCATTGATTTAAGCATATAGTGACATCCACATTAATGAAGGATCCTCAGCAAAATATAGTGCAGCTTTCCGAATAGTTTCCAAACAACAAAACCCAGTTTGCTTTGCTAACTCATTGGAATCATCAGATTGCTCTCAGGAGTTAAGGAAACAGCATTTGGCCCACAGAATATTTCACCCAACTATTGCTCTAACAGAAAGCCCCAGAACAGCAAAAAAACCAAAGACATTTTATTTACTTATCCAACATAGCTCTAGCAATAGATACACCAGTTTGAGAATGTAAGCACAACCTTAACAGACTACCATAAGCCTACATGGCACTGCATCATCTCTAATTTGCCCCACAACATTCACATCATCACAGAATCATTTAGGTCGGAAAAAACCTTTAAGACCACCCAGGCCAACTGTTAACCTAGTACTGACAAGGCCACCACTAAACCGTGTCCCCAAGTGTAACATACACACATCTTCCCCATACCTCCAGGGATGGTGACTCCACCACTGCCTTGGGCAGCCTGTTCCAATGCTTGATGACCATTTCAGAGGAGACATTTTCCATAATATCCAGCCTAAACCTCCCCTGGTGAAACTCGAGGCCGTTTCCTCTTGTCCTATCACTTTTTACCTGGGAGGAGAATACCTCCTCCTCACTACAACCTACTTTCAGGTTGTAATAGAGAGCAACAGCATAGCAGCGTCTGATAAAATATTTGAATTTGCATTTTTACTTGTAGATTGTGAACTATTATTAACAAGAAATTCCAAGTCTTCTCAGTTAACCAAATAATCAGCAATAGACACCACTTCTCCCTGGCTAGCACTGCACCTCCTCGACCACTGCCAACAAATGGTCTGACTCAGTGCACAGAAGCCCCATCAACATGCCTGGTCAGATTCAACCAGGGTTTACATCAGGCTGCAGAGGACATTTCAGACAGAAGATGTGCCTTGGAAGATTATACTGACACAAAACAATCATGATCTTCTGCTGAAGAGCCTACAAGGGATGAAAAGAATCTGGAAGCCCAAGTTAAGAAAACCATGTTGACATCCTTTCAGTAGGATCTGTATTATGTAGTGTCTCTATCATTATTACATATTATGGATCATGGCAGCAAACTAGGAGTTACAAAAAAATACATGAGAAGGTAGTAAGTGATTCATGATCTTCACTAGTTTGGGGCTTTAGCAAAGGTTTTTATAACAGATAATGTCCTTTCTGGTGGTATCAGGATTTCCGGCACCAGCAGCACAGGGATTACAGCAAAGGTGGCATAGGAATGAAAACAGAAAGGCCTTTCTGTCCTTACTGGCCATTCCCTCAGTGCGCATCCTCACTCCCCTACTACATTACAAAAGAAGCTGATATTTATTAATTAAATCAAGTAATATTTATAGAATCCTTTTCCCTATCCTTGGGAAGATAGAAATTCAAACACAATCTAATACAATCACAACAGCAAACTATGAAACAGCTGAAAATAGGAAGCCATTCCAGCATTCATCAGAATAAAATCTCAGGTTTGAGAGAGAAGACAACGGGATTGACAACAGGAGGGAACCATGGCCCTGGTAGGATCAACACTTCCATCTTGTTGCTGTGGCAAAGGCTCAGTCACCTGCAAGACTGCTGGCTACCTCCTTGGAACACTAAATAGTGCCAGGGACACTACTGCTGGCACCTCTCCTCTAGTTTCTAGAAGGTCCCTGGCATGGCTGAGGCCAGGGCCAAGCAGCACTCTCCCAAATGGCTCTTGGGTATGGGCTGGGAATTACCACAAGCCAGGGGCTGTTCTCAATAGGCATTCTGCATACGGCTGTCCTGTCTTGGAGTTTAAGACAGCTTAATTGTATGGATGCTGGCTATTTTGTGCCAGTTAACCTCAATGCCAGAGAATGGTCCAGGATGCGTTTAATTTACTAGCATGGACACAGCCAGTGGTGTGAGCCTTCAAGATACATGGTGCCAGCTCTGAGATACCTCTCAGTGAGCTGCCAGATCCCTTTTCTTTAAGGGTTTTAAAGCTATGTGCCTAGGATTTGAGAGACATTCAGGGAGATAGGCACACACTCTGTGGCAACCTTAATCTCCTAGATGGCTCTTAAAAATAACTGCATTCTAGTAGTTTGTTTCTCTGCTGATGCGATAACATCAACGAGAACATCAGCCCAGCTCCTAGACTACAAATGTTTTATGGCTCCACACCAGCAATAGCCCAAACCGCATGTATACAACCAGTGAAGATAGGGATACGGTTCTAGGGAAGGTGGGGATAGGGTGGTGAAAGAGTTTCAGAAAACAGGTTTTCCATGCCCTTGTTGGTGGCCAGAAGTTAAAAACTCCAAGTTTTACAATCTCCCACCATTACCCTTGCAGACCTTCCACACCCCAATAAACCCTTGCTGCTGAGAAGAGCTTTTGTCCCTAGAAGGCCCAACAAAAGTGAGGTGGTTAGAGGCCATTGCTGAGTGACTTCAGGTACTCTGTCTCTGCAGCACTGACAAACCCAGTGAGAGATGATATAGAAACACAGACAGGACCTGGGTGACCCATGTGCCACCAGGATTTACTAATGGTCACTAGGTCAAAAGGCCAGGAACACAAGGAGGGAGTTGGAAGGCAAAGGAATCACTAATACACAATACATACAGTTAAGATATCATTTGCGTCCACCAAAATGAGAGACGTCCAGACAAGACAATGGGAAATATTTTCCACAGCTGAAATTTCTCTGATTTTACCCAAGAACAGAACTTCTATGAGAGCAAGTACAGATGAAAATGTGGAAAGTCACAAGCAAGGAACAAGCCTACCCTGGCTTGACAAGCGGTCATAACCAGGTTGGTCTCTAGTTTCTGAACCTCTGAAACAGCTATAAGAACAAGAAGTTAGATACATATCTGTCCAAATAACTGTACCCATTTGTAGGCACCGGAAGTTAATGTTTACATGAGACAGAGGGATATGTACTATGCTTTATCACTAATTAAGCTGTTCTACACATTCATATCCACATGAATTCCTGCTCCTTATGGTTTGTACTTTATAATTGCACGTGCTAGAAGAAGAAGGTGGAAGAGAATGCAACAATTCATGCTGAAAAGGTGAGCAAGTCGCTGCAAATAGCTGTGTTGGTCAGAAGGGCAGATATATGTGCTGCTGTACTAAGGGGGGCAAAGAAAGAAGTGTTATACATGAACAGCTACCAAAAGCATGGCTTTCATGTCCCCTATGGAGAGAAGTTCTTCAAATTAGGGAGCTCCAGGCCTGTTTTCACTAACCTCATATTCCTCTGGTCACCATCACCCTCACCCTGCAAGAAGTTCGAAGTGCCCACCTGTATATGAAAGACCAGGAAGGTAATCAGTGTATGCAGATAAGCACCTTCTGGTATCCATCTCATCTCCTGCCCAGGGCTAGGTCTGCGCCCTACAGTACCCTCAAAGGTAAAGAACATGGTCTGCAGTGAGGAAAGGGAAGGTTTCCCAGCTGATGGCACTTACAGCAGCTTCTTAAACTGACAGCAGAGACTGCTGCTCCATCTGTTACCAAGACCAGTTTGGAGGGCTGGTTGATCATCACCTTGGTCATCAGATTAAATGTGGTTCACATCCACAAATGCCAGGCAGCATAAGCACCTCTGTATTACAGAGTTTTAACCATAATGTACTATACAGATTTCTAGAATCACAGAATAGTTTGGATTGGAAGAGACCTTCAAAGCTCATCTAGTCCAACCCACCTGCAATGAGCCGGGACATCTTCAACTAGACCAGGTTGCCTAGAACCACATCCAGCCTTGAACATCTCCAGGGATGGTGCATCCACCACCTCTCTGTGCAACCTGTGCCCAGAGTATTTTACCACCCTCATTGTAAGGAATACTTATGCTAAAGCAAAGACGACAGTGGTTGAGTTAGTATTAACCAGACTAGAGATTTCCTTAATATTTAACCACTGATGACCCCACTTTGGGTTTTTATACAAACAGTGCAGCCCACTGAAATCCAATTGAGAATATCTCTTATTCCTGTGATGATGCTGCTTTTTTTGAGTAGCAAGACTCTGCAGTGAAATCAAAGTGATTATGGGAGATGTTCTCAACAATAAACAGAGGATCAGCAAGCCAAAGCAGCAAGTATGACTACCAAATCAGGTAGGGAATAACTAGGGAATGAGCGAAGGCCTGACGAAGATGGCAACTGGGCAAACCCCACAATGGACACCACAGGTTCATGCAGAACAGAGCCTAGCACGCAGCAAGCATGATTTCCATTACCTAGCATCCAAGAACACATCTGGCCTCATTAATAAAAAAAAGGTTGTGCTAACAGTATGAAAAAGGAGCTGAAAAAGAGAAACAATGAGCTCATGCCTTCTGACCTTGCTTGGTTTTAGCCTGGTTTCCTATGGCAACAAGGCTCGTGATCATGTTGTATGTGTGCATGTGTATGTGTGTGTTCCTATGCGTGTAAAAGACAGACAGAAAGTGGCCATCAGGGTGTTTGGTAACGGCTGAATGCATTGCTAGCTTGTAGTCAGACCTGGCAGTTGGATACAGGTTTCAGTGATGACCAAGTTCCTATGAGTTTTCTGGAAGCAAGTGGCCACCAAGGCTAGAAAGAAAGACCATTAAGTTTTCCAGGCTGGAGGGGCAGGCTGCGCTGTTAATGCATGCCTTATCAGGCACCAGAGAATGCACATAGGAGAGGGCAGTTCTGAATGTCCCAACTGCAGGAGAAGCATCATCAAAACACACAACAAAGCACAAGGCAACCCTAGGAAATCAGCTTTGGCAGTTCTGGTGCTATGGTACGCAAGACAATCAGGTGACGTTCCTTTCCCTGTTTTTCCTGGTGAAAGTTAACAGGGCCATCCCCATTGCTGGAGTTCAGGAAGCTGATCCCTATTGACAGCAAGGAAAGAAGAACTTTGAATTTGGATTTATGTTTTTGAAGCCTGTTGTATAGGTCATAAATAAAATGTTTCACTAGACAAGTCAGAGTCAAAGATTTGACAACCACCTTCTTCAACAAAGGGTCAAGAAACATTGGGCTACATGACCTTTGAAGATCCCTTCCAGCCCAACCTATTCTATGATTCTATGATTATAAGCAGCTTAGCTGGGTCCCCTAAAGGCAGCTGAGAAAAACTAAGTGTTGACATGGCTGAGGCTTGCCAGATAAAAAAGGGCAGTTAATTTCTGGTCAGTGTGGTCTGGGAAGACCCCCCAAAACCTTTCAATCTGTCTTTGTACACAGCCTTCTGACACAGCAGGCTGCCTCCTTTCTCCTTCTCTAATTTTTCACAAAGGGCAGGGAGCAAATGACTATTCCAGACAGAGGCCTTCAGAAGCTATCAGCAACCAGGCCATTCAGGTGGTATCACCAAGCTACACTCATAAGAGAAGTGAACAAAGTAGAGTAAATGAGTGTACACCAGTCTCCAGGTGCCTAGGATCAGTCTACCCAAAACTGTATCTGCTTCTTGAAGCCTCCAGTTTACTGAAACACTTCTCATTTAAATACTACATCTCATTTGAAAAACAGATGTCTGTTCGCTGTTATACTGAAAAGCTGGTGGAGCCTGGAGGAGGACCTGGGTGTCCTGTTTATTAGTGCTCTATGTGAACCAGAGAACCTAGCAATTCATTTGAGCTAGTCATATTTACAGGGCAGAGGAGCAAAGCCATTATGAAAGTAGTCTGCAGAGGGGGTGACGGCCAGCATCACTGTCACTCCTTCTAGTAGAGATAGTCATCTGTAGTATGAAGTTCTACATATGAGCAAATTGCCTCTTTCCTGTAAGAGCCAAAATTGCCATTTGTCATTGCTATGTACAGTTAAATAGCTATCGTGTTTGACTCCAAAGAGGCTGCTCTGGCTGCCTGATGAAATCATATGTCTATACATTGGCAGATCAATTTGGGATCCTCTGATCTGGAAGTCACTCCAGAGTCATCTGAAAATAGTCTTGTTTCGGTTCCAAGTCTGATGTGAAATGTTAAAGTCTTCCCTTACAATGTCAACAGGCAATATATATATGAGTATATTTAAGGGCAGAATTTGACCCTCTTAGTTTTCCTTAATTTTCACTCCTGTGAAACCAATATTGTATAAAAACTTAATTGCCATTTCCCTAGTAGATATATTTGTCACACTTGCAAAAATGGCTTCTAAACCATTGATTTTTCTGGCCTCCTTATTTCCCATTGACTATGTCCTCATATCCCTTTTCTCTCATTGCACAAGCTTCTGACTACGTTATAAATATTCTCTGAGTTGTGAAATACTCTTTTTATGCACCTCTGTCCTTCTGCTTTTACACCATACCCCTCATCTCTAAAACCGATACTGATCCCATTAAATTCAGGAGGAGATGTATCAAGAACAAGGCATGTAGCTTTTTCTTAGCTGGTTTTAATTCGTGGCTGCAGTTTGCAAGGGATGGGGTGAAGGGGGAATAAAAGCCTAACTGACTAAACCAGAATTCTTAGTGAAAAAGCACAGCAACTATAACAACTTACATATAAATACATATAAAATAAAAAGCTGTTAATCTAATAGCATCTTTAATAAGCCTTTGACCCCCCTCAAATTTTAGAGACTGATCCCTGGTTCTGCACATTTTTCAATCAGGTATCATCAGATGGGAAAATCTCTAGCTCTATAAATGTAACTAAATGAGGACCAAAGGATTCAACAATCACAGTGATTAGATTTGATTCAGATATCAGGTATTTGAGTTCATTTTGTATTATGGTACCAAATTAAACAGTTTCATTTATGTGTTACATGTCCCAAACAATCCAGTCAATTTCATGAAATATAATGTCATATTTCTTGATGATCCTGACAGGCATAAGTCATTGTAAATAAAACTTAGTATCTGTTCAGTATCTGTAAGCCCTTCCCTGTCTTCTCCTCCATCCAAATATCTGCAGGTCCCAAGCCTGCAAACACATACTTGTTTGAGGAGTCCTGCTGGCTTAGACTACTCACAGAATTAGACTTACTCAAACGTACAGAAGTGTTTATAGCCTCAAACCTGAATCCCCAAGCTTCCAAGAAAGACTATCTCAAACAGTGCTCAAAATCAGAAAACTTCAGTATAGAGTAATTTAGTCTTTGAGATAGAAATGTAAAGTTACAGAGGGGAAATTCTCATTTGAATGACAAGGTATTTCTAAGGGAAATTTTAGTAACATATATAGAAATAAAGGCTTAGAATCATACAGGAATTAAACCTGCTTCATCTACCGCTTGGAAAGAAACGTCAAGTAAAAGAGCAAATAAAAAGCAATGACTGGGATGGTCAGCAAGAAGTAACAAGTAAATATATTGTTAAATATATTGTTAATCAGTAGTTTAAATGAGGGGGAAAAAATCCCCAGCCTTTGTTCTAAACAGCATCATTTTTATACATGTATTTTCAACGTCAAAATTAAAAATAAAGAAGGAAAATATGACTGTTCCTATGGAGTAAACACAAAAAAAGGATTAACTTTTACTTTTAATATTAATTTTCATTTAATAACATTTCTATTAACAGATGACAGAGTGATAAAATGGCAGGATGCTGCTCTGGCCATTTTTTTTTCCCTGATTCAAGCTTGTTTAACATTTAACTTCCACTATGACCTCAATGGAATTATTTTTCCTTCTTACTTTAGGTTACATTCATATAAAAAATTCATCCTAAACCTGCTTTGTTGGTTGTAAATGCGTAAGGGACTTTTGTTTGCATATGACTGAGCCAAAACATGCTTTCTTTATGTATCTGAATTGCCCTTACGAAGCCAATGGGCGAGATCCTGCTTCATGGAATAGTGCTAGATTCATGGGACAGAGCAATATGGATTTGACTGTTATCTAAACATGCAATTAGGTTTTGTTTTATTAGCTGTAGCTGTCATTAGGCACTTTGATATCAATAACCCCCTGATTAGCTACAGCAAGAACGACAGAGGAAAGTTAATTTTTTGATTATTCTCTGTTTCATTATAAATTTGGATTTTCCCTTCTTTTCTCCCCCCCCTAAGGATGCAAAGAAATAATAGTCATGGCTAATTTTTAATGCCAGTTTCTGCTCTGGCCATTCAGATAAATACTTTCATTTACTGGAAACAAGATTATAGTAAATAACGTACGGAAAGTGAGCTGCATTTGGCCTGTACACACGTAGGTTTGGAGTCTGTATCATACCTAACAGACACACTTATCTTTTTTAGTCTTTTTTTTCTCTTTTTTCCCTATAAAACACTCTCTTAATCACATACCAGACCCTTGAATAAGCATCTACAAAGTAAAACTTTCATTAAGACTTACTTCTACTAGGCAAATGTGCTTCTTCAGCAACTATTTTAAAACATCTTCAAGCTCTCCATTACAACACTGCCTAACTTTTGTACAAATAAACCACAGCTAGTACAAATATTCCTTCAGATAAGAAGCCAAGCTTGCATTCATCATGCATCCAGAACTTCTAATTTCATACAGAAGTTACCCATAATATTTTTGGTATCTCTTTGATATTTAAGTTTCCTTCCCACATTTTTAGTATTCAGTTTGCTGCCTCCTCAATAGACGGAACATCTCCAGCCTTGCCACTGCAGGCACTGAAGCAGGCTGCTGGCTCAGCTGACTGGTATCACCCACCATGACTCCAAGGGATGTCACACGTTAAACTCCTACCAGTTTACAAGACTAAAGCCCACTAGAGTTATAAACTATTTAGAACTAACGGTCAGGACCAAAAATACTCCATTTTTATTCTGCCCCAGATGTTCTAACAAGCTGGGTGAGCATTGTGGTGGGCAGCAAAGTGTGACGTGGTGCCACAGCTACTGCAGGACTCACACACCAAGCTGGTGGCTTCAGTGTGATGGTCCATGTCCCCCTTCCTGCACACTCACCTATCTGGACGCATCTCCACAGCCTTATGTGTCTGCTGGTCTAAGAGGTGTGGGACTTAATGTACTCTTCGGTTTCACCGATGCCTAGATAACCAAAATGGGCATGTTTCATCATGCTGTATTAGTCAATGTGCACCTTTCAGAATTCCCTTTGATCCAAGATCTTCTATTTGCTCCACTGAAATTCTGCTATTCAAACTCCATACTGTTCAGGACGGCTAGAAATGACAGAGAGCAAGTTGACTGGTTTCCTTCTTGACATCCTTTGCTGAAACTCCATTACACCTAATTGTAGTTTCCTTTTGGATATTGAGATATAACCAGAAAGTAATATCTCATAATGTTAGATTCTGTATACATTCATTCTTAAAGCTGACACAGAAATAAATGCTGTTAGTTTGGGGACTATCCATAAGGTTAAAAATGCAATGGCCTATAATTTCAAACTTGCTTGTCTGAGGTTAGGCTCCTAAACTAGGCAGCAGGGAAAGGCAAGCCAATAAATAAAAGCATTTTAACTCAAGGACCAACTGCTTGATGTAATGTCTATGATACATACAGATGCAAAAGACCCCCTACAAAAGCAACCAGTATTTTTAGCTCTGTAATTAAGTAAGTGGGCTTTGTTAGGATAATTTGGGTAATAATGCAAGCAGGATTTAGCCCACAGTTGCTTTACCACTATGGAGGGACAAAAAAATTACAACCTCCTTTGGTGTGTCAGACACTTCAGATACGTGGTCATGACTTCTCAGTCCCTCTGCCAGAGACATTACAGTCTGTTTCCAAATACAAATCGTGATATGAAGTGATCACCAGAAGAATTTTAACCTTCAAGGACAAATTAAAATGGAAGAAAAGCAGCAAAAAATTAATCTGCTGCTTTCCCCATTGAAGTCTAAAAGCCCCACTTACTGGTGCATGAAGAGGAGACCACTGTTAACACAGTTCTTCTCATCCACAACCTCACACACATCTACCTAATGGATTCAAGACACCACAGTAAAAACTGCACTTAATGTATGGGGTTTGTATACAAATGGCTACACGTGCACACGTACACACAGAGAAATCAGGAGCTGTGTCCCTCAAATAAATGAGGCGACCGAATGCACTGATACAATTCCTACGGAGTGCAGAAAAAAGCCCCTCGTTTTGGTGGGTTTGGATCAAGTGAGCAATATGCGCCTTTCAAACATATATTCAAACACATTTGCAAAGCAGCTATTGGAACTGCAAGAAATCTGTGAAATCCCTCTTCAGCCTATTTCACTATGTAGAGTTATACTGCAGTTTTGTGAGCAACCCAAAATTCTATTGACCTAGCCAAATGCCTTATAAACAAATGAACTGAGGACAGATTGACTTGATTCTATTTATTATTTTCAGTTACTTTACTTTTCCTGGTTTTTTAATGCACATATGCCTACATGTATGCACATATAACCAGTATCCCATATATAGAGTCCTACTGCACTAGTTCACATTTATACAAGAGATTTCTTTAACAGGAATGAATCGAGAGACTGATTTAGTTTAATAAGAGTGAAAAGCAATGATTTAATTGGGACAGTGTTACCTAAAATTTCATGTATGCAGTGTGGGAATATTAGGAGGGACATGCTTATGTGGTACTAAGCATGTTTAGTAAGCATGTTCAAGTGAGATCAGTAGTGTTTAAGGGGTATTACATGATTGGGGGGGGAAAGGACAGGCTCTGTGGTCTTTTGCAGATAAGAACACCCAAATTAATCTGCAAAGCAAAGCTAAAGATGATATGCAATAAATGTTATTTTATGCAGAGCAATGTTTTCTTCCCTTTCAATCACAACAGATTTTCCTGATTTTTTTCCTAAGATTGCTTCTCTTGCATGCAATATCTGCTTAAAATTGGGCAGCAAATAAACCAGCTAAATCGTGATGTTTCTGCTGTATATAAATATATACCAACAGAACAGAATAAATGAAAGGGATGAACGTGCCTGAAAAGAAGAGGTCAGATATCAACTTCAGAATAAAAAATTATCACTCTTGAACCAGTACTTTTTGTATACAACTCTAAAGGAGTTTTGCTCTTGGCCTTACTGTAGGAACAGAACTGACTCCATAATCTCACAAACCATATAGGAGGGTAAAGGAAGGTCTTATGCAAAAAGATAGAGCAGAGCAGGTTACAAAGGTGTTTCAACACTCATGTTCATTTGGGAATCTTTAAACCTATTGGCATGGAAGTACGTGGTCACATTCTGCTTACTGAGTGCTAAGCTGCAGGATCCCCATTCTCAGTTTGGCAGCTGCATTATACATATATTCTTAAACCCCATTACATTGAGAAAGGCCTAGTCTGACTACAGATAATCAGAGAAGGAAACAAGCAAGCAAGCTAGCAAACAAGGAGCCTATGTTTGTGGGATACAAGTTTGGAAGGTCTCTGCTCATTTGCCAGGCAACAATAGTTAGTGTTAAAAACAACAATGAAAAAGATAAAATCAATATGGTCAGTCTCATCTTTTGACAACCTGAGCAGAGAGGACCTGGAAACCCAAATATTCCTCTCAGGCTCTGAACCGTCCTTCTGCCCTGGAGTAGGTGCAGCATGAGGCGCTGAATTAATAAAGCCAGAATATCTATTGCTAATGGATTTATGAAGCATGTGAACAGAGGACCAGCCACACAGTGTCAGAACTACATCCTATGGAAACTGTTCAGAATAACAACAAATAGAGATTCACAGAAACCAGGGTCCTTCAGCGAGGGCTGTAAGGTCTTTATCCCACTTCTGCAACTGGACAATTAAAAGTAAAGCAAAATGCAGCAAGAGCTTGATATTCAACACAATCAAGGTATTTTTATCCATTGTGAAAAGGAAGGGGGGAAAAAAATCTCAGATGCAGTAATGCAAGACAAAAGGCCTTTCCCTGCAAGCATCTGCTTCTCTGAGCAGCACTTACTGCTGTGAGGAGCCCTGTTGTGGTCAGGCTAAGTCCTGTTAGGAGACTGCTTGGAAGAGGAAAGCCCTTGCTGGATCAGGATGTAGTTACTTCACTCCAGAAATAGCTGCTGGGTTTGCAAATTAGGTACAGAGCTTTGTATCACAACAAACTGCTGGTGAATACAGACAGCCATAAAAGAGTTCCCTGACTATATGGTTAAAATTGGGGTTGAAAAAACTGAATGGATGTTGCAGCAATCACAGGTCAATAAACACTTTATTTTGTCTAAAATGTCCTCGACTCCATGGACTGTGATATAACAAAATAGTCTGCGCTGTACTTCAGCATAATTTAGACTGAATAGGCCTTAAAAAAGTTAGTAAATATTTAGGAAATGAACTGTAATTTTCTCAGTGTACAGAAAAACCTCAGAATTAGAAAACCATCTTTAAATGCCTGTAAAACTCATACATACCAAGACAAGGATCCCCTTTTGCCTTTATCATTTCTACTATGGATTTGCATACACACGTATTTGTGGTTACGTTCACATGTGCACATGCACGTCTGTCCATGCACCTGCAAATTAGTCTGTATGCATATAAGAGACTTGTCCATTCACAAATACTGGGTAAGGAAAAATAAAGAACTAAAAATGCCCTTTGTATAATTGTTATAAGAAGTTAAAATTATTGCATACATTTCAAATTATTGTGTTAAAAATGTATGGTTTCTGGTACTAATTTAATTTTAAAGAGCCAAAGCAGAAAGCACTTAGAGAAGCTGAAAACAAAAAGGGGGAAGGCAATGCTGATTTCCCATTTTATAAGCTCCTTATTGCTGCATTTCATTCAGTTTGGCCAGTAAAACAAAACCAACTAAAAAATCAATTGTTTATCTTCCTCCCCTGACCATTTTAGCTCCCTGTCGTCAGGTACTGACACACATCAGCTGCATTTGGCTTTTTGACATTAAATACAGTAGAAAGTCTATTAGTTCAATTTAAAAACTAAAGATAATTGTTTTTTCTGTTCCTTCTCACTAACATACTTCTTTCTCTTTTTAAAGAAAAACATGGGGCTTTAAGAAATCATTGCCATAGGTCCTTCAAGATGACTTTTAGGATCACACTTATTAACATAGCATCCCTTATATCGCATGGCTGCTGAGCAGAGACCCCAGATGTTTCAGCTTAGTGATTTGGTACCCTGTTCTTTTATGTCACACTATACCTAAGTACTTCAACCTCTTGATAATGCCTAGGGATGAAAGTGTGGGTGACCTACCAGTATATGGACTAGAACAGTTCAGTGTACAAACCAGTATCATAAAGCTGGGATTTTTTCCTTGCTCCTGTTTTTCTTACTCGGTTCAGTTAGGTTGGCCTTGGGTTACAACTGTGTGATAAAAACACATGCATATGAACAAACACACACACAGAGTCATTTACAAAACTCTATAAAAATGTGGAATACATGTTAACAAGTCCTATTTTTGTGTGGTAATTCTTCCTTCCCTCCCTTCCCTTGCTTGCCTCAACTTAGCATAAAGGGAGCACATGCTCCCCTCTAGGTCTTGTAACTTCCATCATCATCTGCAATGTACTGCAGATGGATAATCCATTTCTAACGTAGCCACACTGCCTCAAAGTCCATGTCGCCCCCGTGCAACAGGCACAGCACCACACAGCACTCTAATATACCTATGAAGCAATTAAGGTGAGGAACCTCAACACCAAACTCAGCAGCTGAGGGGGAGATTTCTCACACTTACATTGACAGGCCCTGATATCTGCTTTCTCTGCTCCGTGATGAACTTTGCGATCATCCATGTGCCAGAAGACAGTAGCCAACCCATCTAGTGACCACGTCTGCTGCTCAAACTCAGGCTCACCCCTCTGCCTTCTGCTCTGTCCTCCAGTTTTTACCCCCTGTGCTCCCCAGGAGCACTTATCTTGTGCATCATAGGAAACAAGGCGGGAGGAGCAGTGTAGTAGTGGAATCAGCTGCAAGCCCTTTCCAGGGACAAGGGTCCACAGAGGTGGGTGAAACTCTGGGAGACACAACAGCAGGAAAACAGAGAGACGGTGTGCGTGTACCTGAGCTAGGACAAAGGAGGAGGAGGAACAATGGAACAGCAGTCAGGGCAAAGCAGGAAATGTAAGAAATAAAAAGAAAGCAATTAAAAAAGAAGGGGATTGAACTGCCACGTTCACGTCGTGAGTTGCATTTAGTCATTTCTCTACCTGTGCCGTATCATACTTCCCCAGCAGATGTTCCCATGAGGGTAAGGAGGGTGACTGAGAAGCGTTGCTCTGATGAAGGTGAGTCTGGGAACCAACAGTGGACATGGGTTTTTTAAAGCCTACGTGTCACTCTGCTAAGTCATCTCTCTCTTTTTTTTTTGGCTTCTTAAATCCTGATTTGGAAGGAAAAGAAAGTTACCAAATATAATGCCAAAAAAAATGACACTCCCCAAAGCCATGTCATCTCTCCTCATGCTTTAGCATGTCCCTCTCTTTCTACCTCCTCAAGAAGAAATTCAATTCCTTTTCCAACCAGGAATTCTGCCTGGCCCTACATTTGGGACACATGGGCTGAAGACTCTCTGAGGAGAAAGAGGCCACACAGGTAGATTCAGGGGACCCCTCACTGCACCATCCCTGCACTGGAGATGTATCAAGAAACAGTAAGTTAGCAATGAGCATCTGCATCAAAACTGGCAAACATGTTGGCACAGTGAGAACTTCTAACAGGTATGTCAGGATTCTTCACATTCTCTTAACAGTTAAATAGCTTATGTACATCCCTCCCTTTTCCCCCCTACTGCTCCTACTTGCCTTCTCCGCTCTTAAATCACTGCCCATTTCTAGTGTGACAAAACAGAGCATAGGAGCACATGCTGAACATTAACTGAAATATAACAATGTCATTAAAGAGGTTTAGAAAGGAAACCACAAAGTGATCAAGACCTGGCATCAGCTTTGCACTAAGGACTTAGGCAGCTATGCCAGACATGCGGAATTTTAGCAAGTCACCCAGCCAGGCTTTCCAGACAGAGAAAGGCAAGGGCACCGAGTAGTTTCTGTGTTGGCTTTTGTGGCTTTCTTCGGATGCTTACAGCTTATGGTACCTATGTTAAATACTGCTGACTCAATATTCTGCACGTTGAGGTGATATAACAGATGGTGTCATGGCTGCTGGCCACTTCTCCCCAAACCTTCTCCTAATAACTGGTCTTTTTCACCTTTATTCCTTTCCCAGGGAACAGTGGCATTTCTTCCTGAGTGAACAGCACGTGCCACTCACTCAGCGCAAGACCAAACACACTGTCTCCTAGGGCACCTCCTCCTTTCCATCCTTTCCTTGCACTGAGGGTGGACACCAACATAGGCACTGACTTACATCTGTCCGGTTGGGAACTATAACGTGACGAGCTACACAATAGCACATGTTTTTTCAGTGCTTGTCCCAATTCCTCTCTTGGAAAAGAACCTTATTTGCTGCAGGAAAGCTGTAAGCTCAGGGATGCTGTGGGGCCTGACTCCCAGGCAGTGCTTTCTGCCTCCCACACTGATCTGGTAGAGCTGTTCACGTGAGGACAGATAATTCAAGGAGTTAAAATGGAAGAATCACATCCTTTAAAAGTAGATGTAATTTCTCCATGGCAGTTTCCCACTGCTCTCCATTTTTTTGCCTTCACCCAGGCACTCAGTTTGAAAGTGCATCATGTTTTAGAACAATTGAATTCTCAGAGATAAAAGAAAACTTCTTGCAATTCCCATTTTCAGAAAGGTTTGCTAACTGGGAATGTCCAGGTTTCCCAGGCAGTTGGACCTTTTCCACTCAGGCAGGAGCCCATGATAGCTTACATTATGTAGCATGGCACTATCCCATTCCCATACTGTTTACTTACAGCTCACTGAAAATAAGGGATGATGGAACACATTTTCCTGGGCACACCCTGACTTTATTCTTAGTGAATTGTTTACTATATTCTCGGCCTAGAAACTCACATTACTCCGAGCCCTGTTTAAAAAACTACATGCCCAAACGGAGCAGCCACTTTCAGCTGTGGGGAGAAGCTGACAATAACACTTCCAGTACCTCCACTGGCTTGCAAAGGGATGACTTCAGAAAATAACCTGGCCACCTCCTGGAGACAAAGCTGTTGCAATGGGAGAGTGAGGAGAACAGGAGGAAAACAGGGATTTGCCACATTCAGAGAAGGAGATTTGCAGATGGGGGAATGCTGTCATAAAATAAATGGAAAATTAAATTCACCTCCCTTTGCTTCACACGTGTCTCCCATCTATGCATGCTTGGAAGAGAACAACTTGGTGCCTAGACATGAGGACTAACAATGGCACAGCTCAGTGCCACTGCAGAAACACAGGGGTCACATTTCACCTCTGCCTGGACATGAGGGAGCTGTCTGTTTTCTCCCAAGGAGGTTAATGCTGCATCCTGGTGACCAACACAGGTACCAGAGGTACCAGAATGCATCTTCTTGTCACCACACGTACGACTCAGCCCATGGCTACCTGCAGAGGGACGGGAACATGGGTCACACAAGCGCCTGAGCTGTGCTGGAGGCCGTACTGTGGCCGTGCAGAGCAGACAGTGCGTACCAACACCAGGGAGGTTCTACAGAGACTAAAGCTGTATTAGAAATGAGACTCATCATTAGAAATGAGACTCGTGATGCATTTCTCCATGTGCAAATATAATAATGAAGCATCTCCTATCATCCTTCTAAACCCATCCAAACAGCATCAAATATGGCATAGAAAACACAGGCATCACTTCTTATTTTTAAGTGGAAACTTTGAGTTTCACAGGGACAAGTTTTGTAACTCCATTACAAATTAAGAAGCTTGACTGCCCAGATTTAAAACAAGATGCTAGGAAAATAAGCTCCATTTTATATTCACATACCTATGTATTTTGCGTGCACGTGTGCACACACGTGTGCAGCCAACCCTGTGCCTCTGTGCATTGTTCTGGACAATACTAGGTCACTTACACAGAACATTGCCTGTATTTAAATAACATGCAACTTCTCTTCCCTGCTCCAAACGTCCATGGACACTGCTGCAGGTCCAAATGCATCTCTTTCCCGGTTCTATTTACAAATGGAAATAGATTATATTTACAAACAGGAATTAAAAGTGAAACAGCACAGTCTCAGTTTGGCTGCTTTAGTGCTCCTCTCTGAAGTTTGCTAAGTGTACACCCCTCCATTTCCCCTCAGACTCCTTATCACGTCTGCAGTACCAGAAATCTGCTCACCTTTTCTACTACTTCTACTGCTAATTAGGCTTCATCAGGGTTTTCACTCTTATGCTCCCTATGCAAGATAAATGCAGTGGCAGCTAGGCATGCTGCAACAACTGCTCACTGCATTACTGCGTATCACAGCACTTCCAGGTGATGAGAACAGTGGGAATAGTTTGGCAAAACAGACTTGTGTGGACACTGCCAGTCAACGAAGCTTCCTTAGTGTTTCCTAAGTAATCCGCATTAAATATTTCAGGGAAAGAAAGAGAAATAATAACTTCTTTTTTTTTGGTGGGGGGGGACACGACACACGGACATGACACCAACCTGCCCCCACTGAACCTGGGCAGTGTCCAGTGACACAAAAGCCAAAAGGCATTGATTTTAATTCCTGCAAGAAGCCCCCTCAAAAGTATATCAACAACTGATAGCATTGCAGCCAGAGTTGACAGTTATTGAAAGCTACACAACCAACCACCACTGCAAAACTTGCCTGAAAACGTGGTAATAAAAATAAGAGTTAATTTACGTGTGCCCTGTATTAGAGCCGTCTCTATAGCCAGGAAGGTGATGGCAGCATACCACAGCTAATGCAAATATTATAGCCTAATGTATTTGTGGTAACAGATTTACAAGAGAAAGAATGAGAAGTGATGTGGAGATGATCTGTAAAAGATTCAAATACTAATAAAAATGGGGAGGGGAAGGGGGGCTTGAAGGAGGGGAGGGCAAGAGTGTTAATCACTATTTCATGAGGCCCATACTCACAAAGCAATTCTTTACAGACGGTTGGAGGTATTTCTCAGCCATTAACTGACAGGAATACAGGAGGCTCTGAGGCCTTAAGCAGCAATTCTATTCATAGGCCTTTATATAATTGTATTAAGTGCAGTAACAGACGTAAATTAACACGCACTGACCCCATGCTCCTAGCAATGTATGCCTCGACCTTTGAAAAAACCTCAAGAGTAATACTAGTTTAATATTTGATACATCCTCTTTTGGGGGAGATTAAATGCTGGTCTAGGACGTGTATGCACTTGAGGCTCTAAGAGGCCTTTTCCATCTTAGGCTACGAGGATCTGCTTTTCTTTCCTATCTTGACACGAGCAGAGTTTGTCTATTGTGGTGGTAAAGCAGCCGATACGAATAAATCAGTGCAAAGCTTCATGGGTCCTAAGGAAGTGTTTGACTCGAGTCAGGCGGCAGCAGAGCCTGTAACCTCTGGACACATCTGCACGTGCTGGCAGCTTTCTGGAGGAAGGCATTTTTGTTGCTTCACAGCAAATCACACGTAGCAATTCGTGGGCAGATAACGGCCGTCCAGAAATCAGGTGCCAAAAGGAAAGGACAAAAATGGACCTCCTGCAGAAATCCTTCCTTTGTGATTTATTTACTCATACGCTGGGTTTAAAATTCAAAATACGGTGAAAAAACTTTGCTGTAGTAACTTATCTATAAACTTGGAATTTGGTACCTGGAATGTTATTTCCTCTTTAGCCAGAATTGCCACGTCTGGAAACAGAGCAGGGGACGACGGCTAAAACACGACTGAAAGCCACAATAAGTTTTGTTGTTTTACTGGGAGGGGGTCCTTTTCTTCTTAAAACAAGCGCTATTGATCAATTTGCCTCTCCATCTTCTAGCTCAGGATTACAGTGGTAGGCAGTAAATGGTGCTGGCTGTCTGAAGGATCGTGGATGTTAAATAAATAAATAAATAAATGGAGACCTACGAGACAAAAAACCACGAGGGCTGCAAATGTCGGACGAGACATTTAGCTACGAGGTGGAAGAGAGTGTTACGTAGTGAGGAAAGAGGGAAAGATGAGGCTAAAAAGGAGATTTTTAGGCAAAGCTCACTAACTTTTTTCCTTCCCCACCTTCTTACGACGACAGGTTTCACTGCAAAGCAAAGCGACGGCTACGGCATGTACAGTTTACACGACGTTTAAGGGGGTTTTCCTGTCTCTTTCAATGCCCTGACCTCCCTTCCACCAGCCTGGGCTCTCCCCCGGGCTGGGGGTGCTGCCCTGGGCCCTGCCTGAGCTGGGGGTCCCGGTCTGGTGGCGGCCTAGTGCAGCGTTAGGCCGGGCCTGGCTGTAACCACCTCCAGGCTCACAGGGGAGGCCGGGGAGGGGAACCACAGCCCCCGGCCCGGTTCCCTGGTCTGTGTGAGGGTCCCGAGCCCCTCCTCAGCCCGAGGGAGCCGCGGGGTGTGGGGAAAGCCCGCGGTGCCGCTGCTCTCACCTGCCTGCGGCCCTCGCTGCTCCCGCGGTGCCTCTGGCCTCGACGGCGTGGCCGCACCTGAGGGGAAAGGCAGAGGGAGAGCAGGGTTAGCAGGGACAGGGGTGCCCGCTCCCACTGGGGTCTCCGCGCCGAGCGGGACGAGCTCACGGCTCTTTCCCCCTTAGGGACACACACACACGCACAGAGCACCCAGCATAGAGACCCTCCGGCTGCCCACAGCCCCTGCCCTGCACCTCGGGGGAGGCGAGGACAAGCCCCGGCAGAGGAGGAAAGCGACGGGGCCTCCCCCGGGGCGGGTGCCTGGCCGGCAGGGCAGCTGCCCGGCCCGCCCGACGTGCCTGGCTTTGCTACTGCGGTTAAACACCTTCGAGGAGCGAAGGCACACACAGGGGCAGGGCGGGCAGGGGAAGAGGTGCCCTGCGGAGCGGCGGCGGCTGCGGAGCCCGGCCGGGGAAGCCCCTCGAGCAGAGCGGAGCGGTTCCCCGCTGCCGCCCGCAGCTGCAGCAGCCCTTAGCAAGGCAGCAACAGTTGGCTGGCGAGGTAAAGAGACGTAGAGCTGCACCACCGTGGCTCGCATTGCCACTCGCTGTCCCCCCAAATCACTCCTGGTTTCAATCCTCTTGAGGGACGACGCTAGGCAGGGAAGAGCAAGGATGTTTTTTTAGCTTTAGCTTGGCTGATCCCTCTTATCACTCTTCTCTCTCTCCTCTTTTTTTCCCCTCCAAGTTCCCTCTAGTACCTTGTCTCCTCCTCTAGAATATGCTCACATGAATAAACCCCCTGCAAAAAGGTTTGCTGGCAACCAGAAAGGACAAACGTCTTTTTTTTGCTCTCAATAGAAGAGGATAAATAATTATGAAAATGCGAGTCTACTTGAAAGATGCTGTGACCCTTCCACCTTTGTTTTCATCAAGCCAGCTAGTGCTCAAGCTACGTGTCCTGAGCAAGAAGGAAAGGAGGGAGGGGAGCAACGAGGGGCTTTTCCTTTGCCTTCTTTCCTTGCTTGTCCCTTAGCCGGCCTTTTACTCTTTTCTAAAGTGCAAGCGGGTCGTCAAAATCTCTTTTATCTCTCGAGAAATGTTAACTCTTATCCTCGACTGTGGTTCTCGCCCGATCTCTCCAATGCAGGCTTCCCTGAAATGCAAGATCAGCCCTCTCCCAGCAGGATCTCCCTCCGTGCCGCTGTTGGGGGGGGGCAGAGGGGAGAGCCCCGGTACTTTCTAACTGTTGAGGTATTACATCGCCCCCCCACCTCCTTTTTCCTTTACAGCCGGGCCAACCATAGGCCCCTGCGTCGCGCCGAGCGGCCACTCTGATCCCAACTTGCTGCTCAGCTCTTGTCTCTTTCACGAAGCTGATCTGCACGGACAGATCTGCTCTTCATCTCTCCTTCTTTTGGGGGGCGGCAAGCAGGGAGGATTTCTCTTTGCTATTTATTTCTTGCCCACGGAATCCGGGCTGGTAATTACTGCAAAGAGAGGGAAAATGCAGCTT
Organism: Psittacus erithacus; assembly: GCA_009867235.2. Classification (NCBI taxonomy): domain Eukaryota; kingdom Metazoa; phylum Chordata; class Aves; order Psittaciformes; family Psittacidae; genus Psittacus; species Psittacus erithacus. The sequence continues at coordinate 53,525 of WYDI02009865.1, forward strand.
CCCCAACTCCTGCCTGAGATGCTCTCAGTGCTGTGTGCATGCACAAGGCAGTTTCAGAACCAGAGAGCTGGTGCTGATGCTGCTTTGCTCGCTTGCAATCACCTCGTCCAAAAGCATCGCCTCGGCTGGGTTTTCCCCCGGATTCTGCCTTTTTTACCCTTTTCGGGGGCACTAGCTTTTGGGGAAAGAGTGATCGGAGAGATCGCTGGACTGCAACTCGCTTAAAATCGGGTTGGAAGTGGGCAGGGGGGAGGGAGGCGCCTTTGGCAAGCGCTTCTATGGTGCATCTCCTGCTAACTGGGGTCTCCCCCAAACCGCGGCGGCTCCGCGCGCCACCCCCTCCTCCTCCCTCCCTATTATTTATGGGGTGATCCCAGTAAATCCCACCCTCCCCACCTCGAAATAAGCCGAGGCTCCCGATTACGGAGCATTTAATGAATCGCTCCGAAGATATTTTTTTTTATGAATTAATCTCGATCAGCTAGGACACCCATATTTCTTCAAACACGGCTATGCCCTAGAAGGGGGGGCGGGGGGGGGGGGGGGAAGGGGGGGGGAGGAGAACTTTTAGGAAGTTTTATTCTATTTTTATTTTTCCATTGATTAAATAAAAAACACCATACATTTATCCGAATAAACGTGGGATCTGCTCCGATAAGCAAAAGTCGATTAAAAAGTTAAGCTAGTAGGCGACGGTGAATATTTGAACGTCTGGGGGACCAAAGCGGAGTAGGAAAGGGGGGGGGGGGAAAGGCG